>SJJU01000305.1:0-55358 GCA_012932125.1 Conopomorpha cramerella
GTAGAAATTTAACCGATCAGGACCCGTATTCTAAAACGTGAACCAAGCACCACTCAGTTAAACTTTCACACTTTTTCTGCCTCTAATGGCAAGTGTCAAAAAGAGACAAAAACAGCAATAAGCCATAAAGATTTTCTTTTTCGCTTTAAAAATATTTTCTTTTAGTCAGCTACATAGTTCTCCTCGTTTGTGAGATATTTAAGATGGTATATGTATAGAAAAATATGTGTGAATCGTACTATTTTCTGCTCACCAGTGTATTATTATTAGCCTTATACTATCTAAGGCGCAAGTTTGAAATTATACCTACCACAGTCAATGTTAATAACCACTCACTCAATCACTTTACAAAAGGGTTTGCTAAAGAATTGCATCCCTTTTCATTAATTATTCTCTCCACAACATCTTTCGTACTAAAAGTTACAGTTTACAGGTTTCAATATTTCATTTCCTCCATAACGCTCAGGATTGTTTGCGGCCTTTCATGATATTAATAAGACGAGCATATTTTCATTAAAATATCTCGTAGTCAGTTTATTTCAATTTGTTATAAAGGACTAGAGGAAACTCCACGGCTACATTCGAATATAAATTATTTTTGCAACAAAATTGTCAACTCCCTTCTAATCCATTTTATGGTAGCTTTATCAAAATTCTATTAAAATGCCGGTTTTTGAAATACTCCAAGAGAAAAGAAAAAAAATGGTTTAAATAAGCACCTACCTTGTTTTGTTATACTACGGTGATAATAATATACATTACTCTGATATACGAATTAAAGGCAGACAGGTAAAATAGATATACGTACAAAGGAACATGTTGCTAAACTTGTTGTTAAACTAAACTTGTCTACATGTATACCACAATTTTATCAGTACGTTTTCCTCCCCCTTGTTAGCAAGATTATAGTACGTCCACGACATTATGCTAGCTGCTTGGTAGATAAATGTACCACGAAATACGACTGTATGTGAGCAAAATGAAATACGGGGCTGTCTACGTTTCGTGCGTGCTCAGCGTATTTGTATCTTACGTGAGGTATTTTGTATACAATATATAACACCCAAAGATATGTTAAACGTAATTGTATGTAAACACAGTCTTATGTTGCGGCCGGCTGTATTTCGTGTGATATTTAATATACCGTTAGTGCATTTGGACAGAAATTGTTCCTTAATACTACTATTATTAGCGCCATTGCTACAGGGTAAGGGAGATATTACGAGTATAATATACTTCACTGTTTTCGTCCCAAAGCAAGGTAGGCAGAGGGACGTTTCATCAAATGTATTTAACCCAACGTCATAGAGGGTAAGCCCATCCTCATTATAGGGTTCTCACAACTTGTGGTATCATAATACTTGTATTATGTGGGTATTATTAAGGAAAAAATCTTGTATTAAATAATTTCAATAAGAGCAATAATGCACAATAATAATAATGCCGTAATAATAATAATAACAATGTGTTATGAATACTTCAAGAAACGTAGGTTCGCAATAATTTATTTAAATACCCATAGTAAATGTAAGTAACATCCCACCAAAAAGATTCTGTAAAATACTAGCCAAGTCTCGATGGAGCTGCTTGCTCATCTCTAATAAGTAACGAAATCTAGACAAAATCGTGCCAAGTCTAAGGTTCATTATTGCGATTTCTTCATTATTATAGTTAGTGTTGTGTGTTGTGACTGGCTTGCTCCCAGATTAGCGTTAAAAAATTATTTGTACTGTTAGTGTAGCTAAATTTCAGTTAAAAAATATTTTAAAAACAACCAAACGTCCATTGTTGATTGGATTAATTGGGTTTTGGATGATCTGGTGCAAAAATGATTTAACCATAAAACCACGCGAATATTATTGCTAAAAGTGTCTATTTTCAAACTTTTTTTTGTGTAACAAAATAGAGAAAATACAGAAACTGCCCTAAAAATTTTGTTCATTCTTTTTTCTAAAAAACAATAGACATTTTGATACCTACAATGTAGCTGACTTAACTATAAATAAGCCTTGAGGCTTATTATATTTACTTAGGCTTGAGCCTACAGCTAGTACTGACGTCTCCCTTCAGCATGTGCGTTACTATACAGGGAGTAACCAAGTTCTGCAGTGTGAATTGAAGGGCCTATAGAGAAAGCCTTTATTAATGGAACAACATAGAGAGAAAACAATGAAGGAATTGACTTTTGAAATACTAACCTAAGAACGACTATTACTAGCGACATCCACTTATGAATATTGTATTATATGAGTAATTGATTCACATTCGATGAACTATATAGCAGCATCACACAAAGATCTCAATAAATTCACAATAAAACTTAATCATATCAACATGTTTTGGTTGTAGATGGGTGACATGTAAGCGTCATTCAGACGTCAGAAACTAGGCATAGATTGATTCACAGACAATCACAAGATTGCCATTGAAAAAAAAAATAACTAAAGAAAATAAATTTAAGTATGGGCATTCCACACTTTGTCGCGAATAGACTAGAGATTAATGAGTAGCATGTAGGTAGAGATCAATATAACGAACAGCATCAATATGACTTGACTTCGTGGTAGAATATTAATACTGATTTTTTTATTCTCTTAACTGGACTTACTTATTGAAAATGGCTTCCGGCTATCCGACATTGTATATAATGCCTAGTCATTATATACAATGCCGGATTATACAGATTAACTATAACATATATAATAGGTATATATTTACTTAGAAATTATCTACATTTATATAGGTATTTCACACATGAGAATTATTTTTTTAATACTGATTTGCAATGCCCTTGCAGGGTGCATGTTTTGGAAATTAACTGCTGAACACCTATATTTGTACCACATGCAAGCAAATAAATGATTATGATTTAATGACTAGATATTTATAGTTAGTACAATTGTAGCTCGTAAATGTAGTGCGTCTTGAAAACAAAATTTTGTCTACATAGTCGAAGCTCATAAATAATAAACTCTCTTTATCGTAAATGATTATGTTCAAAATGTACAATTCGCGATTCAGCACAAATGAATTCCGCGTGAATCCATATCATTTACCGTAATACGAATAAGGATTGTTTTTTAATGTTAAAAACTACACTATCTCCGTAAAATTACTAAAATTTGTCCACGCTTACGCAGTTATACATTTTCAATGACAAATGCTTACGCTTAAACCAAAACAAACATCGCAATTAGCATATTCATGAGAGAGGAATCCTTTATGACTTGTTTTATTAACTCACGTTATTTTTTATACAGATGGGGATAAAAGTGATTCTCCTCATTCCCAGAATCTTTCGGGAATCAATAATTATACATAAATGTACCTTACATTACAAAGAGGAAAAATGACAATATTATTCTTTAAGCGTTGAAATTTTATAATGAAATATGCAAAAATATGGAAATTTCCTTAAAACTTACTACTAATAATTAATTGTTTTTTAAATAAATAAATTAAAAAAATATTACTAACACTAGAGTCTAAAGGACAACGTCATAACTATGCCGATAGTGACGAAAAAACAACATTGGTTTATGAAAAAATATTTTGGTTACTAAGTACTACAAATCGTAAATTGTACATAAATTACGTACTCGTGTAGTTCACGAAAATCTACGAAATAGTTCTTATGAACGGATTTAGCATGTTTTGTAGTTTTTACCGGTCCATGTGTAACATCCTGTATACTAATATTGACTAACCCTACGAATACAACCTCGCTACCGATTCAGAATATTTTTGGAACACCTATGAAAATCGATGTTCCCTACCTATGTATTTTTAGAAACGATGCTTACGCGATTTAAAGTGCCTATGGAATGATCCTTTTTATCTAAACGTGCAAATCTATCCATTACTTCTTATTAGGTGCATTTCTTTTTTGGACTACTAATACTTTGATTTTTAATTTGAAAATAACATCTAATTGTCACATCTCGTTATTTATTCTCGTTTAACATTATTATTTAGTTTGGCATACGCCACGAATCTTATGAACAAGTGTGATGCATCGTAGTTCAAATCGGTGCTGAACATCAGATTTGATGGTGATCAAACGTTTGTTTATAGTGGTGGTAAAAATGACCTACTTTAACTGCTAAGACAATTAAAACCTGTAAATACTTTGCAGTTACCGACATTTATTTTTTTAGAGGCCCTCGTTCAGTCATGTGACTAATGATGATGATGAAAAGTTGTTTACACGTTAAAATATGTAATAACGAAATTTTTAGGCCAAGGCTACTATCAACTGGTCACAAAGTTATACAAAATGATTAGATTCCAAACATACCAATGTAGCAGATCGTTTGAATTGTTCATCCTCCTGTAAAGTGGTATATCACAACAATTATCTAAATATTTCACAAATGAACTTTAAAGCAAAATCCAACTTGTACGATCTGATATGGCAATGTTCACACTGCCAGAAAAAAAAAAAACAAAAAGGCCCCGGAGAAATGGATTTCCACCAGAGATGGCCCGGATTTAATCTAAGTATATAAAAGGAAAAGCTGACTGACTGACATATCAACGCACAGCCCAAACGACTAAACGTAGGCACTTGAAATTTGGAACGGACGTAGCTTAGGTGCCGTAGAGGTGCACTAATTAAGGAATTCCTGAAATTCCCACGGGAACTATAATTAACGCGAAAATCCTGTTGTAGGAAAAATCTAAACCGATTGAAATTTGGGAAGCAGATACCTTAGTAAACTTAAAGCGTAGTTGCAACAGGATAGTGGAGAATTCCCACGGGACCGGTAGTTGGCGGGAATATTATTTAAGGAAATAAGATAGAATAATGAAATTGGCCACGCAGGTACCCTAATGAATGGAAACCTGTAACGTTGCAGTTTTATTTTAATTTGTGTTTCGTAAAACGGAACGTTTGGCTAAGAGATACGGGTCTAACGTTTGTCAATAAAGTGCCGACGTCAGTCCTTTGAATTTTGGTTGACTGTTTCAAGGGGGTGGCGCCGAGATTGCAAAATTTTCTGCCGCCCAGGGCGGAGGTTAGTAGTAGTAGTTGTAGTTGCCGTAGTTACGTTACTCAGCATCAATATTGGATGCCCCTGATGGCAATTGTCTTTTACCCGGTGAAGTTGACATTTTTCTACGAGAGCTTTCGTGCTGCACGCATCAGGTCCTTTTAATTGAAAAAAGCAGCCAACAGACTTATGATGCCTTCCTGTGTATTCCGACATTGCATAAACTACCCCAGAAATCCGAAAAGCACTCTAAATGTTTCCTATAACTTCTAAGATAATTGAAAATATTTTTCCAAATTAATTAAATGTCATCGCCATTGTTTTGTAAGAGACAGGTAGTTTAAATTTCTTCAGAAAAGATAAAGGCCCTCAGTTGGTGTAGGGGAGGGCGGGAGGGCGGGTCCCGGGTCCCCCTCTATTGGTTCCCGCCTTGTCGTGGCGAGGGGGCTTAGTACCCGGTGAAGCTAAGAGGAACCCACTGGGTTCGCTCGCCCGAGAGGGACCGATGTCCCGGGTTCGCCTTTGAGCCTGCAGACAAGCGTTCAGGCTGCGTTCCATGACGCAGCCGCACTGAAGGTTGCGGAGGGAGAGGACAGTCGGTATTCCGACCGCCGCTGTCCCTATCCTAAGCGCCCTCGCGGGGCGGCCACCGCTAGATGGCGGCGCGGAGGGGCCGCAGGGGAAGAGGAGTGTCAGTATTGCGGTGCGCTGCACTCCCTATCCTCTGCGGCCGGAAGGGAGTAAGATGTCGGACCCCACGAGATCCGGGGTCCGACGCCGGCGGGGCGGTTGGGTTGTGACCGTCCCGCTGCCAGCCCTGTAGTTCCGGGCGTATAGAAAAGAATAGGACTACGGTATCCCCTGCCTGGCGTATAAGGCGTCCTGAAAGGGGTCCTTGGGGTCGTGGGTGTCGGAGTGGCCGTCTCAGGGCACCTGCTTGGACGGCGTCGGTTACCCTATGACCTGGTAACTGCCGCCGGAGAAGGAGGTTGCTGGGGCAGACACACCACCATCTGCCCTGAGCCTAGTCCGACAGGACCGATCGCTTAGGCGGGTCCTGATGCAATTCCTTCGGGTACGCCCTTAGTAAAAAAAAAGAAGGGGCAGGGCGGGTACAAATTGTACACATAAGGTATTCGTCGTGCGTATGAAGCGGCGCAATAATTCCATTTATTATGGTCCTTCCTTAGAAACTTGCAGTATAGCAAGTAATGAAGAATAATATTTTGATAGGTAGCTAACGGATATTGCAGCTCCTGTAAATATTAAAATACTTTCAGCGGTTCTTAACAACGTATTTAAAATAAGTATAATAGCCGAAAATATAATAAGGGAGCCAAATTTTGAAATGTTTAATAGACTATCCTGAAATATTTCGAGTATTAGATGCTGCTCAAATCCGCTACCACATTAAACCATCGGAATTAATAAGTGCAGTCATAGACAAATTTGTTACAATCCGATTACATTATGCCCACAAAAATAACATCTTCCAAGATATAAGTTACAAGAGACAAATGAGGAATAAGCTAAGTTTATTTGAAGAAATTTAAATATTGACTGACTGAATACTACACATATAGATAGCGATTTATAGATATCACCTTGTGCAACAAGAAGGAAAAAATATTTTTCATTTATTTGTATGAACAGGAAACTTACACTATTATTCCATTATATTTATTTTTACACATCAGTCAATTACAGAACGAAACATAAATGCCACCTCTCCCCTATTCCACTAGCGTTTCAACCTACTTATTGACAGCGGTCGGTAATGTCAATCTATACTGTAAACAACCTGACGTCTCAATATTGTTCACCGGGTGTATAGGCGCGAATATAGCCAAAGACAAGCTCGAGCTTACCTTTGTTATTTTACTCGACGTTTCGACGCAGTTGTATGCCTTGTAGTCACGAGTGGACGTGTTATATTCGCGCCTATACACCTGGTGAACAATATTGAGTTATAATGTCTGCGCGCGTTTCATTAAAAAATGAACCTGACGTCTATACGGGTTTCTCATTTTTTTGAGTGGTTTAGTATCAGAGTAACATGTCTATTACTGAAATGTCATATAATAGACTGAAATGTTACTTAGTTAACCGGCAGTGACTGCTAAGTCACACCTATTTGTTTCTGACTGAATGGAATAGTTTTCAAAAGAGTATATTATTTTGGAAGTTGTTAGAGATTCCGCACTGTTCGCTGTTATTACGCACTATCACCGTCAGTTCTTTGAATCTCTTCTTCAAGTACATTATAATGTGACATTTTCCTGTCACTTTTATCCTCACACTCTCTTGTTGCATAGGTGCGTGCGTGCCTTTTTCTTTCCAGTCACTCCCTGTATACTTCCTTATATATACTTCGTAGGTATACGTACTTCTTTATCTCACTCACATCGAGCTCACGGTTTCTGGGGTCGCTTTTCCTTTTCCTCGCACTCTGTCACCTTCGGTGTTTATGTCTTGCTTATCTTCTTCTCTCCATCTTTAATTTTATAAATCTCACTTTCTTACATTACTTTAATTTCACGAATTTCACGAAAATCCCGGGACGGAATAATTTTTTCACGGGATCGCCAGCCGAATGGATTTTACGGGAAATCATGTGAAATTTAAAACCGTGAATTCCCGGTTGCGATCAACAGAAGGAGTATGATATATGTTGGAGTATGCTATTATCAATGCCGGGGACCTACATTGCTACACGAACATTCGCTGCGTCGTCGACATGGTATCACCGTGTCTCGGTGTTCGTCATGAGGGCGCTATTACGCACGCAGAGGTCACACCAAGGCCTACAGATCTCGCAGTACCGCAATGTTACCTGTGCTAGCGGGCGTACTTCCAGCAGATCTTGAGATACAACGAGCGGGCGAAATAGAGGAGGAGGGCGCCTAGTAGGCTCCAAAGGAGCGTAAGCTATTAAAAACATCAAAACGAGAGGCTGCAGTTACCCAATGGCAGTCTCGCTGTGAGAATAGTGATGATGTTCGGGACCTACACAAGTTCTTCCCTAATACTGTAGAAAGGTTGAGCTTTGGATGGATTGAACCAGACTACATTGTGTCGCAGATCTTGACAGTACGTCTCCGGAGAATGGCCCGCACGCCAAGAGGCATGTAGGGCTTGGTTGGTGGTGGGCTTATCCCTGAGAATCATTTTTAAACGGAAAGTGCACGAGCCCTATCTAAGGGAACAAAAATAAAGCTCAATGTTGTATGATATTTTATGTTTTATTGTGTAGATATCATTATGTTTATTTGTAAGTATAGATAGATATGTATTCTAATAGGTATACAGGGTTACTTGTAACTCGACGTATTCCTGGTATGGGGTGATAGAGGAGTTAAAATGCAATAAAATAAACCTTCATATGTATGGTCGGAAATTGATGGTTCTTGAGATATTGACTTTTTTAATATTTTCTAGAAATTCCCAAAATCCTGCATGAAAAAGTTCGTAAAATAAAAACCATGAGTTAGTTACTATGATTCTTTATTAATTGTAAACTCACGTTTAACTATACTAACTATAAAAACCCAAAATAAAACAACCAAACTTAATAAAATCAACGGAAATAACATTTTATTTTTTAAAACTTAGTGCTTATCATAAGAAAACATATGGTCTACTTAAAAAAAATATATGACATCAATCGTACAAATTATTAAAAAATCATCGTCATTTTATCAGCGTTCTAAAAAGCTATAATTATCAACATTTAATGTCACTATCTTTAATTTAAACGCATTCGAACTCATTGCTACTGCCTAGTAAAATCATTAATAGAGAGCACACATAACAATTCTTACCCTTAATTTGGCAATTACTCTTATTTTTGTTCTTTTCCCCGCTAATCCCGTCAAAAGAAGATTTTTTTTAAAGAAAACAATGATTAAAAAAATAGTTTAAAAAAACTCACTACTTTAAGTTTTTTTTTATTATTTCATCGCTACTGACACGTAATAACAGGGTGAGAGACAAAATGTTGACATATATGTATTTTTTAATTACGTTATTAATCATACATATTGACATAAATATTGATAATGATACCTTTTTAGAAAGCTGATAAAACGACGATGTATGATGTTTTTTAATAATTTGTACGATCGATGTCATATATTTTTTTTTAAATTAGAGCATATATTTTCTCATTATAAGCACAAAATTTTAAAAAATAAAATTATATTTCCGTTGCTACGGCGTGAGCCGTGTGGTGACGGCGAATAGAATACATGTGTCACCACCCCAGCCCAAGTTTTCCCGTCATGGGGGTCGTAAGAGACGACCGAGGGAGCTCTCCAGAGGACGGGCAGCAGCGCTCTCTGTGAGTTAAACGACAACACCACTGCGATCGCCAACCCGCCTGCCAAGCGTGGCGATTGCTGGCATTTCACCCCAAAGGACGGATCTCATTGGGGGAGGCCCTCGTCCAGCAGTGGACGTTATGTGGCTGATGATGTGATGATGTGACATATGGAGGTTTATTTTATTGCATTTTAACTCCTCTATCGCCCCATACCAGGAATACGTCGAGTTACAAGTAACTCTGTATATTCAATGTAGGTATGTGTATATTTTTATGTATAGCATATTAATTTATATTGCTTATAATTATGTTTTAAGGAACATTCCTGTCTCAAACATTTCTTAATCACACCACATAGCTCAAGGTAAATAGGTAGAAAATTATTTATTGACATAAAGCCTTTCTGCAATTTTAGTGCAATAAAGTATTAAATAAATAAATAGTGTGGATTTGAACTACGTGAGAAAAGCAGTTCAAAAATAGTAATTACCTGCTCTGCCGTACGTTAGCTAAAATAAGGCAAAAATGACAAATGTTGTGTCATTTTTGCTACGTTATACAGAAAAAAATATCTTCATTTGAGTTTAATAACCATACGCGTATCATATCATGATGAGCCACGGTTCTTCTTCTTCGTCTATTTATTGAACTTTTAGAATATTTGTATAATTGTTATTTCCACTCTATACCTCCTGGCGTTCCCGATATAAAACATATTGGCACACCGATTTCCATCATTTCTATAATGATAAAACCTGCACACCACAAGGTGTGTGAACCCTATAACCGCGATGGGCTTACGTTGCCCTGTTACGTTGGGTTAAACACGGTGGGGACTTGCCCAGTAAGTGCCTTCGTTTTTTCCTCTTGTGCGGAATCTTAAAATGATAAAATATTGTTGGTCGGTCCACTTTCATACTAGGAACATTTACAAAGACGCACAAAAAAGTTTATACAGCGTCGCGACCCCTGTCCTAAACTAATAATAACATTGGGCAACATATCACACGTATATAAAATCTGCTTTCACTTAAAATCGCCACACAGTTATTCATATGTATATAGTACAAGCTGTCCCCTGCAAACATTTGTTTTGCCATAAGGAACTCGCCTTTGCACTTCGTGTATTGGAAGAAATAGAACTTTTAAACCTTCGTGTAATTCAAGACTAAAAATAGCTAAATCGGTCCAGCCGTTCTCGAGTTTTAGCGAGACTAACAAACATCAATTCATTTTTATATAATAGAGATAACAAATAATGCATTAATTTCGACCAAATTTGATTACCATTAAAACGGTTCTAGTAAGTTAATCTGAAAAGATAGACATATACTGCCGCGGACATTTTTTTAGGTCCTTTCAAGAGGAATTATTTTTTCATACATATATTATTTGCTATCTTGAACCGTTTTCGCAGCGCACGCAACGGAAGCCCTCAAGGATGAAAAATTTTCCCCGTTTTTGTCACATTTTCCATTAGTTGTAGCGTGATGTTATATAGCCTAAAGCCTTCGTCGATAAATGGTATATCAACACAAAGACATGTTTTTTGGCAACGGCAGTACTGTGCATCAATAGAAACACTACCCTTTTCGGGCATGCAATAGTAAGAAACAAAACAGTAAAGTACATTTATTACAATACTAATAATCTACACATAAATATAATATTACGCAATGTGTCTGGGTAGGACTGATTATTGAAAATACTGATTGATTATTAGGTACTTAATTTAAAATTCTCACTTACCTAAAGTTACAAAAACCTACTCAACTTTATTAATTATACAAGATATAACATCACTAATTATTATATTTTATAGCTATTCACGATTTACAACATACCTAGAAAGAATATCATTGTTCATACATCGAACCGAAAATTTTCTATTCCTAAAATAGTCTTATAAGATCTGAGAAGAGGGGCGATCCTTTTCCGGGTTTACACAAAGCAGTACATTGAACGACCCATCCAGTGACGATGCTAAAACACATTGTACCTATAATCTTATGACGACATGCACTAATTGTCATTTAATTAGAGGAAGCGTTAGGAGCCAAGCTAACTGGTTAGATGGATGATCCCCTTGAATTTGGTTATTTTCGTGCGTTTCTGTGCTTCGGGCGGCAAATTAAGCCGATGATCCCGGCACACATAGATCCGGCAGGCGACATAAAAAATAAACTGATTTTGACCCAACACTTGCTTGATGGTGGTTGTATGCCCTCTACGATTTGAAGATCGGACGGCCGTTTGGCCTTATTATCTAACACAAACCAAGTTGAATGAAAAAGTTGAGGGTCTTGGGCCATATGCTAACGGGTCCTTACAAATGCTACACAGAAGAATATTAAAGCAAGATAACAATTCTCTAGTTATGTTACTCCAACGAAAGCTGAAAGTACAATTAATTTATACGAAATACTTCTAAAATAATCGATTCGCTCAGTATAAAAATAAATACTTTTTTACGAGGAAAACAATACGAAAGTGGATAAAAATGTGAGCTGAACAAGACATCAAAGCTCGTTGTAACTTCCGGAAATATCTACTGGGAAATAATATAATATTAGGATATTCAATACTATCCATGCCTGTTCAAATATTGATTCACAACTCACTAAAGAGCTACAGAGTGGGGCCTTTTTTTGTGTTGTGTGGCTCTGCAGGGCCCTGTTGTGCCCAGTATCACTGCGACTGCTCAAGTCAGTATTAAAACTTACTTCAAAGTGTTTACTTCAACCTTTCTACTTGGAAAAAACCTAAAACCACGCTATTTCACTACTATCGATAAAAAATGCATCAACTTGAACGAAAGAAACAGAAATGTTAGGGGTAATATTACTCTTACTCGACGTGGCTAGCAAATAAACACACACAATAGTTTTCTTTTCTATCTATGCTTGATCTGTGTATCCATAATAGTGACGTCATATGGCGCTTACGCTCTTTGGGTCACATAATTTTATATTTTCTTCAATTTTCAATAAAAATATCATTTACCATTCGAAATGCAAAGTTGTCAATTGTCCGGAACGCAGAGACCTAACGACGCCAATATAGTCGGGTTATAATGTAGACCCCTTAAAACTCTCCATAAGTACAAGGCTATGGCAAACTCCCTCCTCGTTTCTAACTTGTTATATCCCACTATCCCTAATACAAAGAGGGTGGGATACATCCGAGAATAGATCGAATAAATATCAAATAGCCTTTTATATAAATTACTCGTGAACTTGTTCTTAATACGTTCCAGCAACATAACATACTTTGCCTCATGAGGTGCCCATATGACCAAGTTAAATTCTAACTGGATACGCACCAAAACATTGTACAATGAGGTTACCGCTGTCCTATTCGAGAAACCACCAATCGTTCTCAACAGAAATCCTAGGTTTCTGAAGGTTTTCTTACCAGTTTTAACAATATGAGTCCTAAAATTAAGGTCCTTTGTATTTATCACCCCTAAATCCCATACTTATGTCACTCTTTTGAGCTGCACCTCCCCAATATTATAGTCATGGTAGACCGGAGTTTTAGCCCGAGTGCATGACATCACCACGCATTTTGCTATGGTAAATCTCAGGCCGTTCTGTACACTCCACTCTAAGATTCGGTCTATTTCTCTCTGTAGTACTTCACAGTCCTTAGACTTCAATGACCTTCATTCTCCTGCTTGTCCTATTGTAAAAACGCGATGGGGGTATTACGAGGGTCATGGTAAAAGACGTTAGATATTCTATGGTCATTTATTTAATCGATACTGGCCAGTTATACACCATTGTAAAGGTAGGTTATTTGCTTGTGAATTCAAATATGCAATACTATTTACTTGTGTACTGGTATTTACAAGTGATGGAAAGTCTGGCAGAAGAAGCATAAAAGTAAAGTCAATGCCGTAGAAATGCGGTCATTGCGGAGCATGAAAGGTGTGACATTGAATGACAGGATAAGGAATAGTGTGATAAGGGGAAGTTGCGGTTTGAAGGAAGACGTAGTGACCAAGATTGAAAAGGGCATGCTTCGGTGGTTTGGGCATATGGAGACAATGGATGAAAGTCGATTGACGAAAGAGATTTATATGGGTGATGTAATGGGCCGGGTGAGTGGAGGTCGCCCCAGAAGGACATATAAAGACCAGATTGGTGATGTCCTGACCGAAGGTGGCGTGAAAAGTACTCGAAAACGGAGGTCGTGTATGAAAAGATGTATGAATGTAGATGAAGCGAAAGGGGTATGTCAGGATCGTCACAAATGGAGATCTGTAGTCTCTGCCTACCCCTCTGGGAGACAGGCGTGAAGTGTATGTATGTATGTATGCAATGCATACATATTATGATTTTTTTTTTACTTCCCTAACCTAAATAGTGGGAGACAGCATTATTACAATCGAGGCACAAATTGCCTTTCGGGAGAGCACCACTGGTGAATGCGGAGAACTAAACCTAGCGGGGCTGACGTTCTAACCTACTGCTAAGGCCCTTTCAGCTATTTATTATTTTTCCAATAATACTGTTTAGTAAATCGTCTAAAAGCGCGGTAGTTCCTCAAGTTTTTGACTTACCGGATAATATACGGGCCCAGATAAGTCTATTAGTCCATTTAACATTAAATTACGCTCTTCAGTCCAAAGCTCACATTCCCAGAGGATATGGTGAGCTGTTTGATCAACGTTATTGTTAATATTAGAACATTCGCAGTAAGGCGAAGGAACTAATGTCATTGAGTGAAGTTTTTGTTTGAAATTTCCATGTCCAGTTAAAAATTGGGCTACAAAATGATCTATTTCTATCCAAGGTTTTGGAATCTATCTACAACTGAAGGAAAAAACTGATACAGATGTCTACCTTTGGTCGTAGAGTCCCATCGTTTTTGCCATTCCGAAATGATGTTATTTTGAACTAATTTAGGAGCTTTGAAAAGTTCTTTAATGTTACGCGTGTTTCTTTGTTGAACGAAGTCTGGTTTAGTGATTTCTTTGGAGCTGTAGAACAGAGATGCTCTACGTTGTATTTCAAGGTCAACGGGTAGCACCCCAGCCAGTACTGGTAAGGCGTCTGTACTGACGGTTCTATAAGCCTTACAGAGGAAAATAAGTGCCAACCGTTGACTCTGAAGGAGTTTACGCCGAGCCTCCCAAATAAAGGTTCTATCAGCCCAAGCCGCGGCTCCGTAGGTAATGGTCCCTAAGTAAGTTGCGACATACTATATGTATGGAATACTAATACTAATTCAAAAACGCTCCCTTAGTAGATTTCTCCTTCACTGATGATTATTATTATATTATTTGACTACAGTGTGACTACCAAACTAAAACAAATAAAGTTCAGGAAATTTTACGATTCTACTGTATTTACAGCGACTTTGCGAAGGACCTCTCAAAAAGGATTTGGGTAAAGTGTTTTTCACAGTGGTTTCATCGCATACAGTAGTAAGTACAATTTTGGTGTATTTTTAGAAACTGGAAACAGTATGACAACTCATTACTACCTAACCTAGTTTATATCTTTTTATTGTAAAATCTTCAGTGTGATCCACGTATAATTACAAAAAACTTTTTATAATAAACGGTTTCATAGAATAGACAAGGATTCATGAAGATAATGTATAATGAATATGTTGTCTGCCATTTTGTAGCCGCGGCCATCTTAGATTTATTACAGTGTACTATATTTTACTAATCAAGCCCTTTCATTTGACACCCATATTGTAGAAATTGTGACAGAATAAATAATCCGCCATTTTAAAGCGGCGGCCATCTTGGAGTTACATTTGTTCTCAATACATTTAATTGTATTGTCATCCGAACTAGCAAAGCGGACTAAATATCCAGTTAATCCGTTAACAGAAAGTGCGTTCAAATCAAATTACTAAATCTGACCCAAACAAAAAATGCGGTCAAGCTAAAAAAACCGTTTCAGAATAATAATAAAAGCGTTTAATAAAAACACCGTGACTTTAGGTCTATCTTTAGTGGTAGAGCCACAATAACTATCGTAATAATCCAATTCGTACCAAAATAAATGTTTAGGAAAATGAATATATTATTCCGAACCTGTTTTTTCCGACTTATCATAATTATATAACCACCACCACATCATATTAATACTCATATTTATAAATAATGTCAATACTGTTACGTACGTGGGGGGTGGGCACCGATAGAAAATTACACTATTTCGATAATCAAGAATTATACTTTATTTCGGTAGATCGTCGCTCTTTATATACCAACGGTACATAAATAATCCAGAACATACGAGTAGGTTTGGGTACTTTCTCGTGTCGAAACTTCTAATAATAATAATTAAATACCTAACCGCCGGTTCGCGTGTTTATACCTACATCCAACAGTAGGTATGTAGGTATAACGGTAAGTACTTGTGTACTTACTTGTGGCTTCCGAAACATTCCACATGTTTCTCGATCTTTCGAGATCCTTCTACTACATTCTAACGGATATAAAAGTAGGTATGTGATACATAAAGTTTCTATATAGCTCTCGAACATTCCAGACGTCGCTGGTAACCAAGTATAGAGACTACTAGAAGGTTCTATTTGTATCTCTTTCACCGCCGCGACTGGAATACTGGAATGATGTGTGTGTACGGTAATGGTCGGTAGAAACCGACCATTCGAGATCTTTCTATTACATTCGAATGCGTATACTGACAGAATACAAGTATTAATTGTTAATAGGTAGTTGTACTTTCACACCACAAGTATTTGATACTTTCTTCTGGATCATTCCAGTCTTTGGTGCCATACCTACGTATCCAAGTACAGAGACTTCTAGATGGTTCCATGAGTATCTGTTAGCATATAGACACTGTGTAGTGGTTTGTATGTGCCGACTTGGATACTGGAATGTTCTTTAAGCCTCTCGAATATTAGACGCACTTCTACGGCATTCTATTCGTTGTTTCTCGACCCCCGGGCGTAACAATACATTCAATACCGTACTGGTCCAGGATACAAGTAGAACTATACCTGCTTTTATTTAATACAATACACGATGTAGAAAGCGATGTCACTTTTCACCTTATCTTTATCTTTAAACGAGCAATTATATCGGAATCGGAATCTCGGAAACGGCTGCACCGATTTTCATGAAATTTAGTATGTAGAGGGATTTGGGGGCGATAAATCGATCTAGCTAGGTTTAATTTTTAGAAAACATCTTTCCAACCGTGTTTTCGGGCATGAAAAATTGCTCAAATTGTTAATACGACTCTTACTGACATCTATTGCCGAGTAGTAATACTATGCTATACGTAGGATGGTGCGGGGGACGTTTTGGTTTTGAAGTAACTAGAGATGAGAAAAATCGAAGGAAAATAATCGATTTTTTTTACTTGTTCGATACGGTTTATATCGGAGACAAAATCGATTCTGAAAATTTAATTTAGGGTAAAAAACGCTAATTTTAGGTTTACAAAAAAAATAAAAATAATCGAGCGAAGCTCGGTCGTCCAGGTACTTATATCTTTATACACACATCAAAAGTGTCTCGGGATCAAGAACATTTTTAGTCCTAAAAAAAATCTAATTTATTTAAATCAAATCTAATATTCTGGATTGGTCTCCTACCTAATTCCCCATGCCTGTATCAATGACTTATCACCACAAAGCTAAATATATAAACAAAGACGAGTTTATTACAACACTTATAATAACTCGAGGTCAGCTGAACCAATTTTCATGGTGAATGATTCGTCTCCGCCCCGAATAGCAGAATACATACTAAAAACAATGAAAACTCGATAAGATTTTTTTTCTTAAAACATATTTTTTATACATTCTTAGAACCAATTTTCATTTTGGTCCCAAATGGGTTAACTGTTAGGCAGTACGAAGTTCGCCGGGTCAGCTAGTTTTCAATAAATTATGAATGAATTCAGTTTTTGTAAAATATATTCTTGATTGCAATCTTCTAAAATGTTCTTGACCCCTAGACACTTTTGATGTGTGTAATATGGTAGAACGACGTATTCACTCAGTTAGTGTAGTACATTTACACTATAAACGCTATAAGTAATATCGCTTTTGAATTCACTAGATTATAAATGAGAAGTTCAATAAATATTTCCCTAAATCCATTAACCCAGCTCATTTTCACATTGAATGATGTGGCATATTGTACATGACAAGTAATTTCAGAAGGCACAAAATTTCAACCGGAAATTTCAAGTAGCCAGTGGCCTCGTGTTTGGGACTTCCCTTCTCAAAGTATGAAGAACAACAAGGTGACACGGCTTGTTAGAGATTTCACTGAAGGACTGGGATATGGGTGGTTTAACAAATTAGTTGTTTATTTGTCTTTATATTACCTAAATAGGAGAGGACGCCTCGTGATATCCACGCAGAGATTTAAGGGGCCGGATGCGTAGAGGTCCAGAAGGACTAGTGATGTGATCAGCAATATATTTTGAACACGGTGAAGGAAAATCCTAACTTCGAAAGATATACCTGTGTACGGTATAACACTTAGATCGTTGAACTGAATCTGTTCATCGTTGTAATGAAATCTTGTTGTGATAAATGGTGCTGTTAAATTTATGATTAATTATGCCAAATTACTACGCGCATGCGGTAAATGCAGTGCAAGAAATTCACACACTCAGAACAACACAAAAAATCGCCTTTACATGAGCCATCCTCAAGCTTGTTAACCTAATGGCGTGTATCCCAATGAAATTGGCTTACATTTGTTAAGTTTATGTTAATTTAAAATAAATAAAGCTGTAAGTTTTCTTTCTAATAAATAAAAAAAAAATATATAAGGGGTGCATTAAAGCATTACAATTTATTATGAGTTATTTAGCGAAATAAGGCATAATTAACTGACTTATTAAGACTTTCAATGTTAGGTTTAGAATTTTCGCGTACATACGTATGGGTACATACCTACGCATGTTATTATTCGGTTTAATATATCCCTCGTTCCTCTCTCTCATGATATTTAATTCCAATGTTGTCCGAAAGAAAAAAAATGATTCGAAATAATTTTCCTATTACTTTAAGTCATAGATATACACATTAGTTTATTAGGTATCCGGAAAGTCAACATAAAGCGACAGCATATTTTACAGTAGTCATTTTCGAATATCATCATCATCATCAGCCCATACTTGTCAGTCATCGTCAGTCCACCTTGCCTGAGGGCGTCCTACACTCCGTTTGCCGAGATGCTTCGTTTTCCCCAACGGTCATCGGTTCTACGGCAAATATGGCCGGCCCACTGCCACTTCAGCTTGCTAAAACGATGAGCTATGTCGTTGACTTTGGTTCTCTGTCGGATCACTTCATTTCTGATTCGATCCTTAAGAGAAACGCCGAGCATAGCCCTTTCCATAGCACGCTGTGCGACTTTGAGCTTGTGGGCCAGCCGTGCCGTCAGTGTCCACGTGTCAGCTCCGTATGTCATTGCAGGTTGGACATACTGATGGAAGACTTTTATCTTCAGGCAATGTGGGATCGCTGATGTTAAGACTCGACGTAACTTCTCAAATGCTGCCCAACCCAGTTGAATTCTTCTAGCTGAATTTTCGAATATGTTTGAACAGATATCTTCTCACCGTGGGTTATGTGCTTTGCAAGTGCCTCTGCATACCCCATTTTGGGATTACCTAAAAGGCCAGAAACTGCTATAACAACAAATACAAATAAAAATCAAAATAAAATACATGTTATATGCTTTTAGGGGCTACGTACAACAAAAGTGATGTTTGCTCTTTTTTTGCTATTTTATACTTGATTTTACACAAAATATTTTCTTTTATTAAAAAATAAATAATACAATTTAAACGAAGAACAAATAGTACATATGACGTTATTTTAAACAGTTTAAAAAAAATGTTTTATATGTCGCGAAAATCAAAGAAACGACAACCAAAACGGGCGTGTCCGATTGCTGTTGACTAGAGTTTAGGACGACATGTAATCTTCAGTTACTTTAACGTAAGATTTATTAAACTCAGTTAGTGACGTGTTTGGTGAAATCCACCCTAAGTCTACACTACAATGCTCTGTGCATTGCTGATTTCGTTACTTTCATTGTACAGTCGTATTTAGTAAAACAGCGATACATGTAGTTTTCCGCTACGATTCAAGAGCGATGCAACTACGAGAATGTAGTAGACTTGACCCCCTGGTCTAAGTTCATATAAGTACGTGAACTAGTCAACATTTTTACTTTTTAGACATACTTACGACGGTTAACATATATAGTCTACGAAAGAATAATAATAAAATAAAATACACAGTAGTCGGTTTATTAAATTCGATGAACGATTTGACAGATAGATAGAAAATAAATTAAAACTCTCAAATGAATCCTACCCGAATTATGTGTTTTTCGAAAAATCTATTATCCATACATGGTAGGTAATAAGTGTCAAATCGTTCGTTGAATTTGTATAATAGAATTGTCTATAGAACCCCCTGCAGGAGAAATTCCTCCTCTACGTCTACGACCATTGCGACTTCTAGTAGTCGTTCATCTTGGCGCGCCGTCTCTTTTGAGGTTATCTCTTGGCGTTTGTTGGGTTCTAAGTTGCCACCTTATTTACTCAACGAAGAAATACGAGCGACCAGCCCAATCCAATTGAAGTTCAGTCGCTTTCCAAGCTACATACCTACATGATTTTGAAGCGTACTTCAGTATTCTGGGTTTTTAACATTAAAATATTATGCAAACGGGATAATATGGTGAAGACCGTGTTCTTGGCAGTCAATTTGCATTGAGAAGATTCTGAGTTCCAGTCTGGATGCAGGTGAACTTATTCCTTTTTGTTGTCGCTCTCATGGCTTTACGACTAGCCGACTAATATCGTGACAGTAGCCCGGAGTCACAGCTTAACGTTCTAGCCTCTAGACCAGCTTATCCTCAATAATTGATTGTAAACACCGAAGTACGCATCGAGGTGTTTCTGTTGCTGGGTACAGTGTCTCCTACTTCGGCACACACAGTTTATCGAAAACTCGTTCACAAGTACGGATATCCGCATTCCTCTCTTCTTCTCACCCAATTGAATGACGCGTAAGATTTGTTGTGCTTATTAATGACAGCAGAAGGTTCTTATGAAAGAAAATAAAAAGACATCCATTGCTGGGCACAGGCCACCCTAGATATTCATATTAATAGTTAAGACAGGACAACGTCTATAGAGTCCACTAGTCTTATATATAAAAATGAAAGCCACTTTTCGTTGTCATTCTATAACTCCGGAACGGGTGGACCGATTTCGCTAATTCTTTCTTTGTTGTGCTTATTCATGACAGCAGAAGGTTCTTATGAAAGCAAAAAATTACATCCACTGCTGGGCACAGGCCACCCTAGATATTCATATTAATAGTTAAGACACGACAACGTCTGTCGAGTCCACTAGTTATGTATATGATTCCAGCTTTTTTCTGTTGCTGTTATCAGTATCGAATAAAAACGACCAAATAATCATGTTAGTTGTATGGGAGCAACCTTAAATATTTTATTCTTTTAATTTTATTTAACTTATTTTTTTAACTTCACGAACCAATCAAAATCCTAATCCCAGCAACATAATGCCGAATGCGTGAAGCGGTAGAGATTAATAAATATTCTAATTTTAACCGAGAGAAGGTAGATAAAGGTAGAAGACATGTAAATTACCATCAATGGGGAAACCAGTTCTAAATAGAAACCAATCGCGCCTAGAAAGAAGATAATTTTCTACATCAGATACCTATGTAGAAACAGTGAATTTTTGGGGGTTGCGAATTTGTTACAAACCAATGAACGACGTCGCCGCCATAGTCCGTTCCTTTCGTGACCACGGCACATGCAAGTGAATCAAAACGTCGAGCAATAACGTAGGCAAGCTGAAGTTGATTCTTTTGTAGATACCAGGTACGAACATTAAACGTCGTACTACGATCAGAAGTTTGTTATTTTGTAGAAAAACATCCTTATAATAATAAAAAAGACCAAACATAAACATATTTGTTTATCCCAAAGCGGGGCAGATGTGAATTCCCATGGTATTTAATCCAATGTGATAGGGGTTGTGCCTATCACCGCTACATGGTTAACCCTTATTGTATACTAATTTATAAGGACTTTTTCCTTCGCCGCATGAGCGTACCGTAGCCGACATAGGCTCTGAAGACCCATTGGTACACATTTAGTGTAGTCTTGAAGCCACATTGCAAGTTCAAGTACCCGGTCACTTGATCACAGAAGCTCTACAGTAATTGAACTGTAACTACTAAATTCTGATAAAATCTTCTGTAAACCCGGTTCAATAAAGATGTTTTGATTCTATTGAGACAACTAGTATTCATTTTTAAAATTAAGTAGTAAAATAATTGATGTAACTTTTTCTTTCTTTCTTCATTGTCTAACTCTAGTATTTCATTAAACACCGGCTTACCACATCTTTAGCACACCCACCTGTCTTTCCCATTGCTGTAAATCATGTATATTGGTACTAGCTGACCCGGCAAGCATTGTTTTACCTAGTGGCTAGTACTTAATAATATACTAGTCTTTAGGTATATCTTATGTGAAAAATAAATCTATTTTTCAGGAAGCGCAGAAAACTGTCCAATTTCACAATAGGATTATATGCTCAGGAATAACCTCTCAGCGAACAGGTAAGCGCGAAAGCTGAGTTCAATCAAAATAATGTAAGATAAGCTGCGATTGTGCCGAGACCGACACCTTGTTGTGTGTGTGTTACACCAATGTTAAGGTTTATATATTAGCCACGTCGTTTGTTATCAAATCTATGGCTATTCAATTTGTAATTCATTGTCACAAAAACGACCATAATCATGCTCAGACCAAACACAACTAGACTTGCAAGCTGCGTACCATATTCAGTCTGTCTCTTTCCCACCAAAATGTTTTTTTTTAATCATGTATAGAATTGGAGGTACTTCTGGATCCGAACTGTTTATTTTACCACCAATTTAACAGTTTGGATCCAGAATTACTCTGCTACGCAGTAAGGGACAGAAAATATTTATTCTTACTCTTTCACTCCTTCATATCGTATATATTGTTGTTTCATTTTATTCTAAACGTCAGTTTTGGATTGCAAGTCTAGTTGTTTTTAGTCTGAGCTAGAGGATACGAGTTCAAAAAGGACATTTTCAATTATGTTGAAGTCTATTGTTGCAAAAACCTGTCATTGTAATGACATCCTAAGGTGACCGTGAATTATAAATTATATGTATACATTAGTAGCCCACTCTCGTGTTCTCAGTTTTATGACCATACCTTGTTTAGTCTTATGCGTGGCATTAAAAGTACCCTAGGATTCCGTAGGGTATCATTCGTTTACACCAATACGTTGCGCATCCTCATAGAACAAAGTATCTCTCTAACGTTTGGGCATTTGAATTTATTAGGAGACAGATGACTTCGCTGCCTGCTCCTGATCTTGATGCTGCAACCCGAGCCGTCATCAGAGGATCAAACAGTGGCAGCAACATTGTTGCGGTGGAGTAGAGAGAGACTGCAGCAGCACTCAAAATTTCATTTGCTGACTTGAAAACCATGACTGGTTTGGTACGACGCGGGTTGAAGATTCACTCTCTACCAGAAAACTGTGGTTGAAAGACGAGCTTTCAACACCCGGGGGTATGTTGGGACGCCTCAACCAACCTAGCGCCTACAATGGGCACATAGCAAAGAACAGTGTTACTCTGCGTCATCTCCTAGTTTTTAAGTGTCAGTTTTAATTTATAAGTACCCTACGCACTTTTGTAAAGTACTGGAACAATACACATCACATTTCCTACTTACTGCATTTTTATTCAAATCTTTTGATTGTACTTGGGGATTCTGCACTGAACCAGAAGGAATACGACCAAATAAGTAGTGTTTACAATTTTAAGCATGTTGAGAATCGTTATGATTACTGTATAAAATACGAAAAGTTGTCTATTTTGGTATCTACTTTATAATTAAATAAAATAAAATAAATACACTTCACGCCTTTTAATCCCAAAGCGGGGTAGGCAGAGGACTTTATAATAGAGAATAATGTCTGTCTTACACTAAGTAAACCCGTTGATTTATAAAGATCAGTAGTGGGATGTCGAATGGGAAATTTGCATATTACCTTTAAAATACTACGCTGAGCTCTTTCTAATGTCATAAGATGAGACATACAAGAGCCTCCCCACACGGTAATACATATAAATTGCGACAATGAGAGATAAACAAGTTTTTGTACTTGTGGGTTTGCAATATTTCTTAAGGACCGAAAGATAGGCATGAGATTTCTTGTTCTTGATATTAGTAAGTATATATGCTCTTAATTGTAAGTTTGTCGTCTATTAGTATTCCAAAATATTTAATAGATTTTGTTTTATCCAAACTTGAGCAGCGACAATTGACATTTAGAAAACACCGTTGAGATTGGCATAGCTTAGTATGAACATATAGGTTTAAAGCATTTGTCGGTTTTTGTTTGTAATAGTAAAACAGAGATACTTTGATTTTTCCGTATTTAAACTAAGTACGTTATGGTTTAGCCAGTTGGACACTTTGTTTATGACATATTGGGCTCTTCCAAATACACTGTCCCAGTTTTTATCTCTAAAAATAAGTGCGGTGTCGTCATTATCTAAATTCATATCGCAAAGATCATTAATGTATAGCAAGAAAAGCGCGGAACCAAGTACACTATCCTGGGGAACCCCAAAATAAATTTCTTGAGCATCGCTAACGTATTTACCTATTTTTACACGTTGTATCCTGTTTGATAAGTATTTTAGCAGTAGGTTATACTGTTTACCGCGAAATCCGACTGATTCTATTTTATTTAGAAGTAATGGAATTGATGAAGAATCAAACGCTTTTCGAATATCTAAAAAGACGACCAAGCATTTATCTGAATTATCCAGAGCTTCATCTAACTAGTTTGTAAGAAAAGATACTACGTCAGTCGTTGATTTATTTTTGTGAAAGCCGAATCGATTCTTCGATAGTATGTTGTATCTTTCTAGGAAATCAACAAGTTGTCTGTTAATTATTCTTTCCAAAAGTTTTGAAATGGAAGATAATAATGATAAAGGACGATAATTACTGATGAAATATTTAGGGCCTGATTTGTGAAGTGGAATATCAATGGATTTTTGAAAAGAGATTGGGAAAACGCCTGATTTTATTGATAAGTTGCATATGTGTACTAAAGGGTCCGCTATTTTAGATACATTTTCCTTCAACATTTTAGATGAGATTTGCACAGCCACAGGATGCAGTAGTTTTAAGGGACTTTATTTCATACTAGTATTACTACTCGGCAATAGATGTCAGTAAGAGTCGTATTAACCCTAGAGTGGGCGCGCTATGAGCATTTTGCCGCCCGCGCTAAAAAACCGTTAATAATTTTTAAAATAACTAGCCGTTAGACTTGCGCTTCTTAGTAGCTGCCCCCACTCTCGTTAGCAACGTTTGCCGAGAATCGCGATGCCGTCAGTGCGCGGGGGACCGCTGGAGAAGAAGGTTTCTATCATCAGGTGTCGCCGGGCGGCAAATTGCTCACCGCGCGCCCACTCACGTAAGTAATATTGTATAATGTATTTTTTGCAAACTCGAAATGTTGACTATGTTTTATGGTACATTAATAACTTTTGCAACTAAAAATATGTTTGTTTTAGGATTTCAAAGAATTCATTGAAAATAATAAATAAGAATGGATAAAATAGAAGCTGAAATTTTGTCTTGGCTAGAAGAAACATCTGATTTTGAAGATGCTAGTACACACATCGTTGAAAATGCAAATATTTCTGATAGTGATAGATCTACTATTCATAGTGAGCACAACACGGAAACAGAACAGTCAGCCGACAGTGACGCTTCCAACAATAAAGAATCTTATTCAACTGTTGTGTCTTCCGAAATAGCACCTACACCCAGTTCAGATATGAGTAGCCATCAGCCTCGATCTCGTCGTCGTAAACGTAAAATACAACCACGTGGTGATAAATCTCCAACATGTACGTCCAGCGATGATGATGAACCACTAGCGCAACTACTTTGTCTCAGGAATACTGTATCGTCCCCGCAGGCAAGTACGTCAGCTCAATCTCAACTTTTATCTGTTACTCCAGCTTCTCGACGACGACCTACTAGAGTTCCGATGTATCAAGGTAAAGATGGCACTAAATGGCTTATTCACCCTCCTTTACGACCAAATATCCGGACAAGACAGGAAAATATTGTAATCGGCAGGCCCGGAGTGAAGGGTGAGGAAGCTTTGAATTCTAAAACACCTGTAGAATGTTTTCATTTGTTTATTACCGAATCAATGATTGATGATATTGTGTTATTTACTAATACATACATAAGAGCTAACCAAGAAAAATTTTCCCGTGAGAGAGATGCAAAAGAGACGAACAGAATCGAAGTGAAAGCTCTTATCGGATTACTGCTGATGGCTGGTCTAAAAAAGATGAATCACGCAAATATTGAAGAAATGTGGGTAAATGATGGGACCGCCCCTGACGTTTTCAGGGCAACTATGTCTATAAAGAGGTTTTATTTTTTACTTAGGCATCTGCGATTTGATGATATGAACACCAGAACAGAGCGTGCTACTCATGACAACATGGCAGCTATGCGAAATATTTTTGAAAAATTTGTATCATACTGTCAAGAACATTATCGAATCGGAGAATATTGTACTATAGACGAGATGCTGGAATCCTTCAGAGGTAGATGTAAGTTCCGGGTATATATGGCTAATAAACCTGCCAAATATGGCATAAAAATTTATGCACTTGTTGATGCGAAATCATTTTACACTAGTAATTTAGAGATGTATGCTGGGAAACAACCTCCAGGGCAGTTCAATATTGATAACTCAGCAAATGCTTTGGTAAAAAGATTATCCCAAAATATCCTCAACACTGGCCGCAACATCACTATGGACAACTTTTTTACTTCTATACCTCTTGCTGATCAGTTGCTAAACGATCATAGAATGACTATTGTTGGCACGTTACGAAAAAATAAAAAAGAAATTCCACCAAATTTTTTGAACACCAAGGATCGGGCGAAACCATCTTCAATGTTTGGATTTGGCGACAGGAAAGTTTTACTATCTTATGTTCCAAATAAAAAGCAAAAGAAAATAGTATTACTATTATCAACTTTTCATGAAGATGATAAAATCGATGAAAGCACCGGGCCTGCTGCAAAACCTGAAATAATAACATTTTATAATAGTACTAAAGGTGGTGTTGACGTGGTTGACCAAATGAAGGAAGAATATTCTGTTGGGAGGATGACTCGCAGATGGCCAATGCGATTGTTTTTTTCAATGTTGAATATTGCTGGTATAAACAGTCAAATTATTTACAAAGCCAATACTCAACATTTGATGCTACGTCGAGAATATTTGAAACAAATTGCCATGGTACTTGTCAAGCAATATATGATCACAAGGGCTTCTATAGGTACTTTAAATATTCCTTTGAGGAACCAAATTGCTCGTTTTGTCCCAGTAGAACAAGCATCTTCTTCAAAAAAGGAGGGCAAATGCAGCATATGTCCCTCAAAGAAAAACAGGCGCACGAAAAAAGGGTGTTCCAGATGCCAAAAGTTACTGTGCAATGAACATTGTACATATCTTTGTGAAGACTGTTTTGATAAAGCGTATCCTGTAGATTTAGAAAATATATAATTTTGTTATTTTTTCCATATTTTTAAGTATTAAAAAGTATTATGTAGCATAAGAGAAAAAAAGTCAATAAAAATATTAAGTTTTCTAAAGTCTTTTGTAAACCAAAGTTTTTAGAACAAAGTTGAATAAATATGTTGATTAATTATTACTTACTGTTTATTAATTTAAATCCTAAAAGAAAAAATATCAAATTGCTATATTACTAGTCAAAATGGTCAAAGAAAATGAGGCGGCAAAATGCTCCCCACGCGCCTACTGACGTTACGCAAAAAGACGCGCCCACTCTAGGGTTAACAATTTGAGCAATTTTTCATGCCCGAAAACAGGGTTGGAAAGATGTTTTCTAAAAATTAAACCTAGCTAGATCGATTTATCGCCCCCAAATCCCTCTACATACCAAATTTCATGAAAATCGGTGCAGCCGTTTCCGAGATTCCAATTAATATATATATATCTATATTTATATATTATACAAGAAATAAGTCGTTTTAAAGATAAAATGATGGCCTAATAATATATTTTATTTATTTATTTAGACACACCAACAATTTACACACAATACATTCAAAAATTACATTATTTAGTTATAAGTACTGTTATGCAAATTTATAACAGGTGAGTACATCGTTTACAATTAAAGACAAGCAGACATAAAACAATAAAATTAAATTTAACTACTTATGTTTAAACTAAAAGTAAGTATGATAGTGTATTAATTATTTTGTTCATTCATTATATTAAAAATTATTTACATAAGACCGTATATATTAAAACCAAACATTTTAATAAAGATATATGTAAAGTTTAATAAGATTTATGTTAAGTTTAGAATAAAATTAAATTGAAATTATAACCAGCTTAGTCAATTAATTTACCAAAGTTGTTATTTAAGAACACATAATATTTTTTTTTAAAAGTGGGCAGTGAGTCCTTAAATATATCGAGATCACTACACTTAGAACAGCAAGTATTATAGAGCGCGCACATTCTGTATATGGGAGCATTCATTCCTAGTTTTGTCCTGACTGGCGGTGTATAAAGGGTATTAGTCTGTGGATGGATTAGAGGCATACCTCGGACTCTGGGTACTTTAAGGCCTATTTCGTTCAGTATATCGCTACAGTCGATAGTGTTATTTAATAACTTATGTAGGAATATCAAACCATGAAATTTTCTTCGGCTGTGTAGAGAGAAAATATGGAAGTGTTCAAGACCATATTCCATACGCCACGGTAAACATCAACTTTGGTTTTCCTGAGAGCTTGTCTGGCTTTGTTTACGAGGTTTATTTAAGCGCATGTGTACAGATTTCAGATGAAGTTTCACATATTATTATATATATACTATCTAAGAATCATATTTGTATTGAATATGATTTATGATTCTCAACCAATAAATCAAATTTTTGTAGAATAAATAAAATTAAAATTAACAATTTTTAGCTTTTAGAGCTACTAGCTGGGCTTCAATCAAACTATCTTACTAGGTAACAAAATAGCCCATAACAAATTACAGATGCATATATAAATGCATACTACATTATATATCATTCTGTTTCTATACCGTCCTAGTTTAATTACACACAATAAAAGTGTCTAGGGATCAAATACATTACAGGCGCTAGTGGTGTCACTTCCCGGGTGAGAATAAACGATTGCAGGTACAAGCAACGGACAGGGGTATTATGGTAGTAGCAGCGGAGCAACATATACGACAGTCTTAATAAACGTAAAAAAGAGATTTCGGTTCTTTTTTGTTTATTTTTGGTACATTTCGTATCTCCGTACACGTACGCAAGTAGATGAGCTCGACCTCTTCGATCTTTTCGTCAGTTTTTTGAACTTGCACTGACTAATTCATATTTCGAGTCGTCATGTCGCAGGCAGGCGTCTCAGGTAACGCGACAGATTTTTGAGCTATCAGGTGAAGAGCGCATTCAGCAAGTAAACACAGGCGAGTGACACCTTAGTCACGTTGCAGACGGAAACGTCTCAGGTTGCGCGAACAGAACTTGTTCTATCAGGCAAAAAGCGGAGCCCAGCGAGTTCACAACACCGCACGCAGCGACTCGACAACGACGAAGATCATCGGTATAATGCGCTACTTGTACGAAGGCAGTACTTGCAAAGTGGTGCACGAAAAGGAGCTGGGAGCACCCATCAGAATCAGTGCCGGTGTTAAGCAGGGTTACCTTCTGTCTCCTCTCTTGTTTATTCTTTTACTGAACGACATAATGCGTGAATTGACATCATCCTCAAGAGACATCAAATGGGACTCATGTATAATGGAAGACCTCGTCTATGCCGACGACATCGTCCTGATTCGCCTACTTTAGCTCAGTCGGAAGAGAAGCTCGTGTGGCTTCAGAAAAAATGGGTCTGCGAATCAATAAGCGCAAAACCGTCGATATGAGGGTGCAGTCCACAAACACCGACCCATTCGTGCTCCAGGGTGACAGCTTGCAGACGGTCCCCCGGTTTGTTTACCTTGGAAGCACTATAACCAGCCGTGGGGGAACAGAAGAAGACATAGCAGGAAGAATAAACAGAGCGAAGGCAGCCTTTGCTCAGTTGAGACCGGTGTGGGTGTCCAAAGTCCTCAAGCGGCGCATCAAGATTTCCTTCTTCAATTCCATCGTCAAATCGGTTCTACTCTTCGGCTGTGGGACGTGGAGAGTGACAAAGGGTCTCACGAACAAATTACAAGTGTTCGTGAATAAATCCCTTTGGTCGATCCTCCGCGTATTCTGGCCGAACGTGGACCTATGGGAACAGTGCGGTCAAATCCCTATTGGGGGGGAGATTGCACAACGTAAATGGCGGTGGATTGGTCACAGGATCCGAAGAGGGGAATCCAGCAAGGCGAGCATCGCGTTCAAATGGCAGCCTGTGGGAGGTAGACGCAGGCCTGGACGCGCCGTGCACACGTGGCGGCGCACCGTCGACGGCGAGCTGAGAGCGCGAGAGCGCGATGCCAGAGCAGTCGCAGAGGACAGGACGGCATGGCGCCATCTTGTTAAGTCCCTTTGTACCACTGGGGTACCATAGAACTTAAGTAAGTAGGGAATGTTCAAGATGCTTTGACCTGACCTGGCCTTATATGGATGATTGGCCTGCCCGGCACCCACTTACGACATTTAGAACCCCTAAAATTCCACGAGCTAGAACTGGTTCCAATTATAATGCACTGGATTAATTGCGTTTAATAAGCTCTACATTACTAGAGGATGAAGTAGCCGATTGCATGTAAAGCGTCATGCATGCAGTTCGAACATTGTGTTAGTAACCGTCTATGCGTTTAATTAAGACAATTCTGTATGAAGCTTCATCGCTGCAACTCAATTGTCTGGATGTCAATGAAACATTATATGACTAATCGTCTCCATTTATCGTGAAGGCCACTTGCAGTACACGGAAAATAAATGAAAATAGTATTTTTTTCTTTTAAATTAAGATGTAAGATTACTACTAATCCTCCAGTAAATATAATCCTCTAATCCTATTGTAAAATACCTACTCTGCTTACTTTCATCAGATTTTCTGTCAATACAATTTATCAATCACCAATCTTATCACCAAGAGCTATATATCCGTTTTAATCTTTTTATGTTCCATAGTCAAACCTCAGCATACATCTAAAACGTTAATGTTGAGAATTTAAACCAACAACGGATTTATTTGGAAGCCATAACCACGGCATGAATTAATATTGTTACAATGCGGGCTCCAAATTAGCTTTAATAAACTGAGTATGTGTGGTAATTTTCGATTTGGTGAGTTTTGTTTTTTTCTATTTTTTTTTCGGCAAAAGAAGAAAGAGAGCATGAAATACAATGTAAGTATCTTTTATCTATTGTTATAAAAGGAAAAACATTGAGCACAGAGGCATTTGTTAATAGAGAATCCCGAAGCGAAAGAAAATACATTTTAACACAAGAAAAAATATCGTAGCGCCAACAAAACCGCAAGCAACAGTAAACATTGAAATACTAAAATGTTTCAACTTCTGATGAATTTGAAAAATATTTTATAGAATAATTACTATATTCCCTATAGGTAGTTCAAAAAAAGTGCTGGTTCGGATTTCCGGATATGGCGGAAATCCGGATCAGAGTTATTTATTGAGTATATATACATTATATTACTACTTCAAAGTTATGATGTCCTGTCGCTTACTGGATAATCAACTGTCCTGTGTAGAAATTATTAAATGCATGTTGTGTTGTATTAAAGAGGGCAAGTTTAATCCTACTAATACATGTGAGAGCAAAAATTTCCGGTCTCCCATAAGTTTGTATACACATACACATCTTAATATCTCGCAATCAAGGAGTGTTACCTTACTAAACTAAAAAGTTTTTGAAAGAAGACAATATAGATTTAATAAAAATTTATAAATGACAAGATTGGTGATGTCCTGGCGGAAGGTAACATGAAAAGTACTCGAGACGTATGAATGTGGATGAAGCAAGAAGGGTATGTCAGGACCGTGACAAATGGAGATCTGTGATATTTGTTTACTGGTCTGGGAGACATGCGTGAAGTATATAAGTCCTTATATTACTTATTGAAAATTGCTCAGGGTTACTTGCTCTTGTTCTTGAAATGTTTTCTTAACCCACTAGCACCCACTATACTCGGAGACTGATAAGATTTTAAACTCTATTACTAGGTAATAAAAGTCAAAACCAATTAAAGAGTCAGTACTCTTCTGGGCATTAATGGGTTAATCACAGATAAAATACAACATGTCATCTGAAGTATCTCACCCCTATATCTTTGAAGCGGTCATCTATCTAATGTACAAACCCCGAAGTAGTTTGACCGCAATGGTAAGTTTCAGCGTATTCCAAAGAGCTATCCCAATTAGAAAGCAAAGGTAAGTAATGTCTTACATATCATTGCCGAATTTTGATCCGGTTCCAGAAAGTAATCAATTTAAGACATTTTACACTATAAACTCGACGATATTGAGGAAATATTTAAAACTTGTGAACACCCTGCTATATCATTCGCGTAGTTTCGTTTTCGTAGGTATTTTTTATGTTTAACCGATATGGATGAATATTTTTTTTGTTGGAAAGCTGCTGCTTCTTGTTCGGTCCCATTTATGTTTACTGAAATTCTGACAATGGCATCTATGAGAAAACCATAATAGTCTATATTTATATATAATTTTACGGTATGAAGTCGGTCCTTTTTTCTTCAAAGTGATTGTCAAATGATAAATAAAAATAGGCAGAGGCACTTGCTAAAGCAAGTACCCACGGTTCACCGAGCGTATTTAACCCAACGTGACAGGGGGTGAGCCCATCGCCGTTATAGGGTTCACACACCTTGTGGTGTGCGGGTTTCATCACGATGTTGTCCTTCACCGTACGAGCGTTGCGTTGCGTACATAGGCTCTGAAAAAGAGCCCATTGGTACACGTCCAGTAGCCGGACTCGAACCCGGGACCTCCCGGTTACAAGTCAAGTATCCGACCAACTAGACCACAGACGCTCTCTAAAATGATAAATAAAAAAATTGAAAAAATACACTTCACGCGTTTTAATCCCAAAGCGGGTAGGCAGAGGCACTTTCTAAAGAAAATGCGCAAAGATCACTAAACGTATTTAACCCAACGTGTCAAATTCAAAATTAACAAATGACTTATTTTTCATACCGCTTAAGATAAATTGCGTAGATGTGATAATTTTTAGCTTTTTTTTGTCGTTTTGCAATAATCCGCCTGGACGAACAAACGGACAACCAGGTCGTAATCCTATAAGGGTTCCGTATTTTTTTTTCAGTACAGAAATCTAAAAGACACCTCTACTAGGCAGGTCGGTGTATCCATGTGAAGGGCGACCTAGACACACCTCTTACCTCGAGTAGTCTACACATAAGTACAGTGCTCAGCAACATACGTGTCTCACTAAAGGGGAATTGACAGGTCAAGTTTTATGTGGTGCGTGCCTCCATATAGGCATGATAATATACCTACGTAACAGGATAATTTAGTTCGGAATATTAGGAAGGATTCGTCTGGATCTCCGGAGCTCAGACCTCAATAGCCAAATCAGACAACAAGCCATCTATGATGTACCTTTTCAACTAGCGAAAATCATAAATTAACAATAACCCGGTATTTTTAACCGTGTTTATCTGTACTATAACCGTACCTTACCGTCAAAGTTTCACGTTTTCAATAACTAAATTGATATTTTTTTAATAAGAGATGTTAGCACTTATACCAAAATAATATAAAAACTTTATTGTACTTAAGTTTCAATAGTGTCTAGTAAAAGTGCAAAGTAACCTAAAACGTAAACTTCAGCAAATCTGGAGGTTCAATATAATTAAGGCTTCACCGAAAAAAAAAACTTTTACTATTTACTTATTATATGTAAGACGACGGTCGCAGGCGAAAAACTTTTTTTTATCCCTCCGGGACGGAAAGCAGCGTATAACCCTAAAGTCGTAAATAGACTCCGCAAGTTAACCGCAAAACTTCAACAACATCGTAACGTCAATACACATACATGTTACCGGCGGAACGTCTCAGTCGCCTTTGCGGTAGGTAATAAAACACTAAGTGCCTTTCCCACACTTACCGAGAAAAAATACATAATATACTTCCATTCGAACACTTAGAACACTGGCACAAAAGAACTCACTTTCAAATTTTTTAATACCCGCGTCGCTGTGTACGATTTTTTTTAACTTAATTTAAAACACCGCATCCTATAGTTCCCGATCGAAATGAATGAGAAAAACCGCGTAGCCGTGTGCGCGGGAAGACTTCTACGACAACACTAGCGCGGAACGCTCGCCGGACGCCAGGGGCGCATGCTCAAACTCAAGTGACTCTTTACCCTCACTGAGTAATCACTGGTTAATGAATATATAAACTTTTCTCTGCTCGTATCAACTGTGAACGCTAATTAAACAATTAATCTAGTCCGGCAACATAAAGTTCTTGCTGCTGATGACAGTTCCAGAAATTAAGGTAATACCAGTATTATTTAATAAACGCTCTGTCTCGCTTACTATGTCAATAGGGTAGATGACAGCAAGTAAATTTCATTGAAATAATTAATTGTTTGTATAATATACCTAAATGCCCGATTATAAAAAACTTATTTATTTTTCTATTTAAAAGTAGGATTTATATTTTATGGATAAAATAAGATCACTATATAATAGTTGGGCTCATCTAATAAATTAATTCTGACAGGTCGACTGACGTCTGTGATAGTGTTGTATTGAAATAGTGTTGTATCGATTGCGGGAGAATAGATGTATGTGTGTAGTGTTTCGATTGAAGTCCTCATAAATATGTAAGTAATGTCCTTTTATATCTCCCAACGGCAACCGTGACAAGCTACGGTAATTCCGTAGAAGCGTTCAATTCATAAAAATGGACTGGATGGTATATATGTATAACTTTATACATATACTTACATTAGAATATCACAAACAATACACAACAATCCGCACCAAAAACATCGACAAACGAAAATGTTGACTGATGGTTATATTGACAAGGCAGAAAACAATGTCCGTCTTCTTTACTGACTGACAGTTATTTTCTCGTTTGACGTGCAAAATATTCATTTTTATTCTACCACACTTACATTATATTCAATAAATACGTGTCCAAAATCGAAAAGATTCAACTTGATAAATCAACAAAAAATCACAGCACTAGTTTATTGATAAAAAAGAAACACAAAGGAATAGAACGTTCATTGCTGTCACCGGCATACATTTTAAGGTTAATTTATTTCCGTTCTAAAAATATTCCATGTTTTTCGTGGTCGTTCTCAATGTGTCAGAAATCACATATTAGACGAGCCCGACTATAAATACGTCAATCCGCCATGAAATGTTGAATGCCAATCAGAGCGCGTGATGTCACGTTAGAGTTCTTGACCTTTGTTTACTTACTTTTCAGTACAGTCACTCGTTGTTATCATAGAATATGCTGTTTTATTTTGTTTTTAACATTAATTTCTTTAGGGGTAACATAACACTGAGCCGTGGAACAAGGATTTACAAAGGCTTCCAGCGCAATCTTACTCGTACCAAGAATCGACTTGTTAACGCTAGGAACGTTTCTAGGATCAAACAAAGGCTTTTGTTCAGCAGAATTTAGAAATGGTAAGACTTCCATGTAAATACCGTATATTAAACAGTTAATCAGTTATTTAAATCATAAAAATAAGTATATAGTATAGCTATTGTACCTATTTCAGTGTTACAATTTGAGGTTATGTTTATGATAAATATTATTTTTTGCAATTAATTCTTTACCATTGCTTTATTTATTTCAGGTCCGCTAGGGCATCTTACGGCGATGATGCTATAAGCTATGTTCAGTTCAAACGCGAAGGAAATTTGTGCACAATTAAAGCAAACATCTGCCCTGAACATAAAGTTCATGCAAAGTTGTATGGATTGTCTCTAGCAGTCGACGAACAGGAAGAAACAATTAAGTCAGTAGAATGTCATGATTGTGTTGCTTCACAAGGACGCTGCAAACATGCCATGGCATTCTTAACGTTCGTTCATCGTAGGAGTGACGACCCGTCTTGCACATCCGTAGAATGTTATTGAATGAAATCCAAGCTTTCCAGAGTGGGTAGTACACTTAAATACATCACAGCTAAGGAATTATCAGCCCTAGTTTACCGTCAGATACCGAAGTATTTGATAAGTTTTTAGAAGAAGGGAAGCGAAGAAAGCTTACTAAGTGCGAATTAATTAATTACCAGAATGAGTATGTTTTGGATAGACTACAAAGTCTATCTATGGACAATTTAGTGCTAAAATATGGCGAACAATGTTGTGATGATTTTTTGGAAAAAGTTATCATTTCTGATACTGACATCAACAACAGAAGAAAAAACAAGGGATCGACATAAGACCAGGCTTTGGCATGAATTAAGATATGGCAGAGTGACCGCTTCAAGAGCCTATGCATTTAGTAAGTGTAAAACTAGTGATGGCACTCTAATGTCAGTGGAAAATACCTGACACAACAGCCATGAAACGTGGTATGTTATTGGAGGGTGATGTAACGAAAACTGTTAGTGCCAATCTGCGAAAAAAAATTAAAGTATGTGGCTTATTTGTGTCTAAAAACTATCTCATGCTACACAGGTTCACCTGATGGGATCTGTGAAAATAGTATAATTGAAATTAAGTGTCCCAAGAATGAAAAAAACAATGAAAAAGTGTAGTTTGGATAAATAAATTATATTTTTTTTACAGTGGGTAAATCCGTTATGGATACCCCGCCGCTAGCGGGGTCAACGGCGAGTTTATATGGGGCCCATACCTCTCGTTCGTTATTGCCGGGAGTAATAATAATAATTTATTTCCTTATAAAGATTGTTTTTTTGACGGGCCCGTTGGTGTAGTGGTCAACATGTCTGCCTCTGCTTCGTAGGGTCGTGGGTACGATTCCCACCCCTGACAGGTGCTTAGGTGATGAGCTTTTAAGCACTTGTTGGATGTGTCTGGGTGTTTTATTTATATAAGTATATATTTAAATGAAAAAAAATATATATATAAGTAAATATATCTCGTTGTCTGATTTCCATAACACAAGTGCTTTAGCTACTTAACATGGGATGAAGGCAATGTGTATGTTGTCGTAAAATATTAAAAAAAAATTGTACACCAACTTACAAACTACATGACACGTTGATAGCAATTTGGAACATAATCCAAAAACCTTAAACAACATACAATATATCATTTATACTAAATTTACTTATAATATTTTAAGTTTTTATTTTCATTAAATAACCAAATGCAACTTACATTGAAGGTATACCGACAAAGTTTCTTTAGCTCCCGCGCTAATCCGAGGACTGTGTTACGGCAAGGTAAGATTCTAGTCATAGTATTTTCAACTGTATTAGAAGTCAAACAGAGACGTTTTTGTAATCAAAATATGTTTATATTAAAGAAATTGAAAGACCTTTTTTCCTTTCGGCGATCAAGGTCCATTTAGTGTAAAGTCCTTTTCGTTAATGAACCTTTTCTTAAAATTACCACTTTTTGTATTTGCTACATCTTCTTTGAGCCATTTCTGCATGTGACCACTTCGTAATCCCTCCACCCTTTGTACAGTTTACAAAAATCTTTTACATCTAAGAAACCTAAGTAGATACCTTCCCTTCCTTGATAACCTAGTTCAACTACAACTATTAAATGAAACTATTTATAATTTAAACAATTTATTATATATTTACGAACTAAATAAAATCTATTCTTATTAAATAACTAGCTGGCCGGCTAACTTCGTACCGCCTAACAGTTAATGAATGTCGTGTTACCTTTTAGCTGAACTAATTTAGGCTTTGATGAACGTAATACAATGATACAAAATAATATTAATATAGATCGAAACATAAAAGTAATGAAATGGCTATATAATGCCAAATTCATTTAAAGACAACGTACACAGCTTCTTTTTTCATTAGACAATACAAAGGTTTTTATTTTGAGATGAGAGATTTGAAAGAGCGACATATAATTGGCGAGTGAAAAACCCTTAACGCTGAAATCTAACTGCCACTTCAGCTTGCTAAACCGATGAGATATGTCGATGACTTTGATTCTCTGTCGGACCACTTCATTACTAATGTGATCCTTCAGAGAAACGCCAAGCATAGCCGTGTCCACGTCTCAGCTCCATATGTCAGTACAGGTAAGACACACTGATTGAAGACTTTAGTCTTCAGGCACTTTGGGATCGCTGATGCTAAGACTCGACGTAACAACCCAGCTGAATTCTTCTGTTTACCCTGTCCTCGATGTTGTTTCTAGCGGACAACCTGCAATGTCTACCTTTAGACATTGCAGTTTGTCTGCCCAAGGTACACTTATTTTTGGACAACTTCGAGAACTGTGTAGTGAAATCGGTTCCGCTAGAACATGTTCATTGCACATTACCTTGGTTTTATCCAAGTTAATCCGTAGGTCCTGCAGCATTTCTGCCATGATAACGATGTCGTCTGCGAGAGATGTGTTCGCCATTGATGTTGATGTCATGTCCTTTTCAATGGAGCGTCATGAACATATCCTCAATTGCATTGTGAACAATTTCGGGAAAATAACATTGACGATGCAACGGTCCCATAGACTTGTCTTTGGACGTATATGATGGCAGCCTCGTATAGGAATCTTATCACTTGGATGTATCGCCAGTCAACTTGGCAACGGTGCAGAGACTCCAGAATGGACCAGATCAAAACCGAGTCAAAGGCTTTCTCATATTCCCTCTAATGCTAGACACAGGGGCAGATTATATTCTTCAGTCTTCTCTATGATCTGCCGCACTGTGTGGATGTGGTATATGGTTCCGTAACCACTCCGAAAGGCAGCCTACTCCGGTGGTTAAAATTCGTCAAGTCTTCGCGCTACGACGACGACATTATAGTCCGGAGTAGATTGATATAGCAGTTATGAGAATGTATCATATCTTGCAGAGGTCTGATCAAATCTGTATCAATTGCCTGTGCACTAAAATAAATTAGCAGACATTTTTGATAATCGGGTCCAAGTGGTAGCAAGCTCCCAGCTAAGTGGTTTCACTTAACTGGCAAGAGTACACTTGCCCTCAAATATTAAATGTAGCCATAAAACCATACACAGTGCTCACTCCTGAAAGAGGTCATTTGAAAAGCTATTGTGGTGAGCCTCACGTTCCATTTACAATTCTACAGCTCTTGCTAAACGTGATCTTTGGACATTCACTGTACTAATTAAAACCACGACGTATTCCTGACATCATGGTTTCTCAACAAAAAAATTACCTACCTTATTTAACCTATATTACGATATTCAATCATTGAAACTACTTACTTGCCGGATTTTAAAATTTACACTTTCTATTCACTCAGATGTGAAACGAAAGAATTATTACCCATAAGTAGGTAAGTATCATCATAATCATCATCATCCTTCGTTCGGTTAAGGACAGATTCTTGTTATGGCAGATTCTTTGTATCCCAGATTCTTTATGAGGCAGATTAGTGTTAAGGCAGAAGAAGTACAGTCATCTGCAGAATAAATTCCAGATTCCCCAAGAAACACACGTTATATTACTTCGTAGGATTGTTGAAAAAAGAAGCCAATGTGCAAGATCGAAAAATTAAGCAATTAGGGTTAAGCTGTGTTCAAAAGACAAGTAAGAAATTAATCGAAAAAGACAAATCCATTAACGAAATTATCAAAAGCCTGGAAGAAAACAAAACTTCAAATTTGGACTGTTTAAGCAAATTATCAGCTTTGAAAATATATAAGAAGTGTTTGCAGTTTGTTTGATCTTACCTATACAGGGTTACTTGTAACTCGACGTATTCCTGGTATGGGGTGATAGAGGAGTTAAAATGCAATAAAATAAACCTCCATATGTATGGTAGAAAATTTATGGTTTTTGAGATATTGACATTTTTAATATTTTCTAGAAATTCCCAGAATATTGCATGAAAAAGTTTGTAAAATAAAAACCATGAGTTATTTACTGTGATTGTTTATTTATTTATTAATTGTAAACTCACGTTCAACTATACTAACTATAAAAACCCAAAATAAAACAACCAAACTTAATAAAATTTTATTTTTTAAAACTTTGTGCTTATAATGAGAAAACATATGCTCTAATTTAAAAAAAAAATATATGACATCAATCGTACAAATTATTAAAAAACATCATCGTTTTATCAGCTTTCTAAAAAGGTATCATTATCAATATTTATGTCACTGTGTATGATTAATAACGAAATTAAAAATTTCATATAATGTCAACATTTTGTCTCTCACCCTGTTATTACGTGTCAGTAGCGATGGAATAATAAAAAAAAAACTTAAAGTAGTAAATTTTTTTTTTAAACTATTTTTTTAATTATTATGTTTTTTTTTTTAAAAACTTCTTTTGGCGGGATTAGCGGGGAAAAGAAAACAATAAGAGTATTGCCAAATTAAGGGTAAGAAAAAAAAAAAAAAATACACTTCACGCCTTTAATCCCAAAGAGGGGTAGGCAGAGGCACTTGCTAAGGGTAAGAATTGTTATGTTTATCTCAATGTGTGCTCTCTATTAATGGATTTTACTAGGCAGTAGCAATGAGTTAGAATGCGTTTAAATTAAAGATAGTTGCATTAAATGTTGATATTTATATCTTTTTAGAAAGCTGATAAAACGACGATGTTCTTTTAGTAATTTGTACGATTGATGTCATATATTTTTTTTACGTAGACCATATGTTTTCTTATAATAATCACTAAGATTTAAAAAATATTTTTTTTTTGTTGATTTTATTAAGTTTGGTTGTTTTATTTTGGGCATTTATAGTTAGTATAGTTAAACGTGAGTTTACAATTAATTAATAAATAAAGAATCACAGTAAATAACTCATGGTTTTTATTTTACAAACTTTTTCATGCAAGATTCTGGGAATTTCTAGAAAATATCTCAACAACCATTAATTTCCGACCATACATATGGAGGTTTATTTTATTGCATTTTAACTCCTCTATCACCCCATACGTCGAGTTACAAGTAACCCTGTATAGGTACTTGCTAATAAATTTTAAAATAGGTATATATTATATGTATAATGATGACTGTACCTTGTCGTAACACTAATCTGTCTCATAAAGAATCTGGGATACAAAGAATCTGTCCTTAACCGAACGAAGGATCATCATCAGCCCATACTTGTCCACTGCTGGACATAGGCCTCATAGAAAATAGATCACAGTGGCGTGCAATTGGAGAGGTAAATATATTATTTATTTATTTATTTATTAGAAGGAAAACTTACAGCTTTAATTATTTTAAATTAACAATAACTTAACAAATGTAAGCCAATTATTTTATTATATTATTATTAGATTAATTTATCCTTTATAATCAAATTATTATCAAGAGACAATTTTTTTTCATTCCGCACACGACCATTCAGTAGCCGCGCGACATGATTATTTCGTGATCTTAACCCCCTCCCGTACCTCCGTGCCCGAGTGACGCCTACAACTCTACAACGCATAGTTAGCCGCCGACCGGATACTTTTCAAAATTTTTAACTCGTGATATCTTTTGAATGAAATGTCAGAATCTAATTATTCAAAAAGTTATATAAAGGATTTGAAGCGATCTTAAATAATAAATCATTTATTTCGATACTCTCTCTCTTTTAACGTTCGGAAATTCTTGAATCCTATTACTTTTAAGATACATCTTTGTCCCCTCCCATTTTTTATTAATGTACTTTTCCTAGCTCCACCCCAAGCAGAAATGCCATACGTAATGATTGATTGACACAAGGACGTGTATACTATTTTACTTGTTTTATTATCCTTCAGATTTCAAATTTGCTTTTATACTGAAGGTTATGAATTGAGTCTTTGTTATATTTAAATCAAGCAGATTATCGTTCATCCATTTAACGATTTTCCGAAAACCCTTCTCAGCCTCAGTCTTAACTAGGGACCAAGATGAATTTTGGAATAGGATAACGGTATCATCAGCAAATGTGATAACTTTTGTATCCGGAAGCTCAATGTCACATAGGCCATTTACGTAAACCAGGAAAAGTGTAGGACCTAGGACAGAGCCCTGAGGGACACTAAATTTCACGGGTAACTCTGAACTTTGATATAAATAAATAATAAATAAATATTTTTACAACAACACACACATTGCCTTCATCCCATGTTAAGTAGCTAAAGCACTTGTGTTATGGAAATCAGACAACGAGATAATAATACATACATACATACATACATACACTTCACGCCTGTCTCCCAGAGGGGTAGGCAGAGACTACAGATCTCCATTTGTCACGGTCCTGACATACCCCTTCGCTTCATCTACATTCATACATCTTTTCATACATGACCTTCGGTTTCGAGTACTTTCCACGCCACCTTCGGCCAGGACATCACCAATCTGGTCTGTATATGTCCTTCTGGGCGACCTCTACTCACCCGGCCCATTACATCACCCATATAAATCTCTTTCGTCAATCGACTTTCATCCATTCTCTCCATATGCCCAAACCACCGAAGCATGCCCTTTTCAATCTTGGTCACTACGTCTTTTTTCTTATATTTTTTTTTCATTTAAATATATACTTAAATGAATAAAACACCAAGACACACCCAACAAGTGCTTAAAAGATCATCACCTAAGCACCTGTCAGCGGTGGGAATCGAACCCACGACCCTACGGAGCAGAGGCAGACATACTGACCACTACACCAACGGGCCCGTCTATACTGGTCATATCTACTGAAATCATTTCTGTTTGAACAGCTTATTTGTTATGTACACTTGAATAGATTTATTTACCATCTTAGGTGAATCTTGTGGAATATTTTCCTGCATCGCTGATGTTCCGGGTGAAGGATCTTCTAGTTCTAGCTGTTCTGTAGCAATAGTTTCGGTTGTTCTTTTTTGTAAGTTCGTTTTCTTCTATCGGGTTGACATTCAAAGGTCATTGGGCAAAATCTGACCCGGTTTTCGAAATATGTCCTACAAACATTAAATTATTTTTAAATGATTGAGTTATAGTATACCTTTCATTGTATGTAGTTTTTAGAACAAAAAATCGCGGCAGATGTCTTAAAAACAACTTTAAGTGTTTTAAAATATTTACTGTTGTAATCAATAAAAACAATAACAGAAATCCACGGCTAGGAGCTGCATTAGCCGCCTCACTCGCTTATTGGAAAGTTTTATTGTATTTTGTTGATGTGGAAATACTAAACAGTTGTGTTTTGTGTAGCCGCTCTGTGTTGCGACGAAGGAAACATATTCTCACAGTACACTTTTCCAGTTGGTCGGATCCTTGACTTGTAACCGGGAGGTCGCGGGTTCGAGTCCGGCTACTGGACGTGTACCAAAGGGACTCTTTTTCAGAGTCTGTGTACGCAACGCAACGCTCGTACGGTGAAGGACAACATCGTGATGAAACCCGCACACCACAAGGTGTGTGAACCCTATAACGGCGATGGGCTCACCCCCTGTCACGTTGGGTTAAGTACGTTTTGTAGCCTTTACTTCAATTAATGCCAGTGATGCCGCGTTCGATTTCTCACGGTTGACGTTCGACGACTTGATATTATTTACACTGGGCACCTATCACCTAAAGATCGCCAGATCATACGTCCATGAACACTTACGACCAAATGGCCTATATATTGTGGAACTTTACCGTCACCAGGAATCGGTAAATAAAAGAACATTGATTCGAGGTAGAATTCAGTCGCGATAAGTCAGAAGTAAACAATATTACACTTACATATTGATGAACTCTACAAGTCAGGGCAGGGATAGTATAGAAGATTATTACTGTTCTTGTATCCATTTCCGGATGCCGAACTATTGCACGCTGTGCACATATAGCCAGCCTAGCAAACTAGTGGCTAGCAGACTACCAAATGTGCATAATCGTTCTATTATACTATGAGTATAGTACGAGTGGTAGTGTTATTTAGCAGACTTGACACCCAGCAGTATGGTCTACTTTTTGTCAGGAACAAATAGATACGCCAGCAAGGTTCTTGGACGAAACTACCGTGCCTGTTGATTTTGATCATGTTGAATAAATATGATATTGTAATTCTACACATTTCTTTTATTAAAAATAATTAGATTCCTACATCAGTATTAGGGAGATAGAATAAGTTTTAATAATTTTAGGTGATCAATAAATAGATAGTTAAAGGCAGCAGACAAACGCAACGAGTTTAGTTGATCCACCGTGTGACGAAAAAACCGTTGCAAATAATCGACAAATGTCGAATTATCCCTCCTTCTACTTATACATTAATTTTATTTTTTGGGCAGATTCCCATACACTGCATTAATGCGACATATATTTTCGTAAACTAGGGATGTTTATCTAAACATCCAAACCAATTTTCTTTCTGTAGGCCGTGGGTATGGTTTCCATACTAAGTTGCCCAGTGACCTTTAAGCTAGGGCATGCAACCTTTTTTCATGCGAATCTGCGACACTGACTCCATCACATGATACTGCATATAATTTTCCATATCATTTGGTGACTGAAAATGAAATAAAATTCCTTTATAATAACTTATTATATTAGCGAATATGAGCTGATGATTATGGTGATGAAGAAATTATTATAGCGTACCTACTGTATTCTACTAGTTGCATCCATTCATTTGAAATCACGGAATTGTATTGTCATCGGAACTAGCCATGTGTACTAAATATCAGGTTAATCGGTCAACAAGAAGTGGGTTAAATTCAAGTTACTAAATTTGACCCAAACAAAAAACGACGAGGTGAAGCTAAATAAAACCGTTTAGTAAAAATAAAAACACTTCACACCTTTTAATCCGTGAGTGGGATAGGCAGTGGTACTTAATTATCAATTCCCACCATTCATGAGGCGTATTCCACCGAACGTGATTGAAGGTGATCCTGTCGTATTATTGCGTTCAAACACCTTATGTTTAGCGGGTTTTATCACGATATTTTTCTGAACAATACAGGCTCTGAATACAAGATTCGTACTCGCCCACAGGGTACATCCGATCTTAAACCATCACCATGTTCAGTTTTCGGTGTCAAAAAATCCCATTGATGATTTTGGCGGGGGATGCCAGATGCTAACTAAGCCAATTTATAATTTGGGTTAGATTATAATGTATGATGTCCATTTCAATGCGGAGTCAATTTCTGAGTAGGCCAGATTCCATATTATTCGGTGACAGTTTGTCGTCGGATTAGTAGTATTAAAATTCTTCATTATGCAGTACAGACAGATTTATTTTCTTTTACAAATTAATCTCTTATAGGCACTAACAATAACGCCGCAAAAGTACCGCACTACAAATCATTTAGAGGGGTGGCACAATAGACTTAATAAAAAATTAACCAAGCAACCAAATATATTTAAATTTTTATATTCTTTAAAGAAGGAAGCAAGACATTGGGACATATGTATTAAACAAGCAAAAACTCACCGAGTATCAAAAATGTCAAGAAGAGTGGACCTAAAGTATGGTCGAATTTGAAAAAAATAATTGCAGATGTGAAGAACAGATCAATGACTCATAAATTTTTTAAAGAAGTATAAGTAGAAGAAAAGAAGAATAAATTATTTAAGTTATGAACGACACATCAAAAGATGTCTGTTCAACTCTGACAAAGACAAAACGTTTTCAAAGTGTCTGTGTTATTTTCTTTTGGATAGTATTATAGGTGGCCGTGTGGTTCCGGCAGAGTAGAATACAGGGCCTCCCCAACCCGTCTGGCTGCGTGGGGAGTGTATGCTATGCAATCCTCTATTTTCCGCGGCAAATCGGAGAGTGTCGAGCTCTGTTTAGAGAGACCTGTAATGATGATGATAATGAGGAAGTTAGGAGCTAATGTTACATAAACTCACAAAACACGACTTCTGACTAAATCATAACTTCACCCAATTACCTACTTCATGCTTCTGTTTTACTGTCCATTTGACTGTACTAAATGTATGTCCTCCTCCGAACACCATATAAGCAGAATCTAACAATTATAGAATCTGTCGTTCTGAAAATATAATTTACGTAGAATCTGGTTACTTAAAAATCTGTCCTACTCAGAATCGTAATAAAACATAATCGTCCCATTCCAGAGTATGTCCCGCTATCTCATTTGACTTAGTCAGCATCTGACATCCCCCGCCAAAATCTGTATATGTATATAAATGTATAATATTTTTAATAATTTTTTACTTCTGTAAAAAAGTGTTGTTTGTTTATATGAAAACAACTTATTTTTCGAATGTTTTTTTCAACCAATGATATTATACATATAGTATACTTAACGTGGACAAGTATGGGCTGATGATGATGATGATGATGATGATACTTAACGTAGATACGTTACTCAGCATCAATATTGGATACCCCTGATGTAAGGCAATTGTATTTTACCCGGTGAAGTTGACAGTCTCCTACGAGAGCTTTTGCGCTGCATGGATCGGGTCCTTTTGATTGAAAAAAAGGCAGTCAACAGAACATACGATGCCTTCCTGTGTATTCCGACATTGCAAAAACTACACAAGAAATCCGAAAAGCACTCCAAATGTTTCCTATCACTTCTAAGTTAATTGAAAATATTGTTTCATGTTTCATGAGAATATTTTTCCAAAATAATTATATTGTTGTTGGAAACAGACAGGTAGTTTAAATTTATTTGGAAAAGAAAAGGACAACGGTAAAGGCCTGCAGTTGGTGCAGGGGAGGGCGGGTCTGTAGTTACGGGCGTCTAGACAAGAATAGGACTACGGTATCCCCTGCCTGGCGTATAAGGCGTCCTAAAAGGGGTCCTTGGGGTCGTGGGTGTCGGAGTGGGGTTCCCGGCACCTGCTTGTACGGCCCCGAGAAGGGCGGCGGTTACCCTATGACCTGGTAACCGCCGTCAGCGATGGAGGTCGCTGGGGCAGACACGCCACCGTCTGCCCTGAGCCGGAGTCCGAGTGCCGGACAGATCGCTTGGGCGGGTCCTGACGCAATTCCTTCGGGTACACCCGGGACTCGCCCTGCTCGCGACACGGAGGTCATCGTGGGGGTTTAGTCGGTAAGAGTCCGACACTACCTCGTTCGCTGTCTCCATGGCCGCGGGGTGTCCATGAGGATTCCCCCACGTACAAAAAAAAAGGGGAGGGCGGGTACGAATTGTACAGATAAAGTATTCATCGCGCGTATGGTAAGTAATCGTGGAAAAACATTTGGAATTATCTTTGGTTGCACTACGATTTTTTTGTTTGACAGAAAGGGTAATAATAAAAATAATAATCCCAAGGCATTTTAGATATAGATAGGTACTCAGACAGTTGTACTTCTTTCCATATTATTCATTGTTGACCTACAGTTTTCCTAAAAGAGGGATAATGAGAGATGAGTGGATTCAGGTCATACCCATACAAATTCGCGAAAACGATTGGATACGGTCTGCTTCTTTTGCAGTAAGTTCCGACCATTCTCATGAAACTGGCATTATTACTACGAAAATGAAGCGGCGGTTGGTGAAGGCAACGATTTCATTAATTGTGGTATGCCCTTCCTTACAAACTTGCAGTATAGCATAGTAATGTACATTTTAAGATTATTATTCACATATGTAGGTAGCGGATATTGCAGCTGCTGGAAATGTGTAAATACTTTCAGCGGTTCTTAACAATGTTTTTAAATTAAGTATTATAGACCAAAATGTAATTAAAAAATCGGGCGTCATCATTCTCCCCGGCCCAAATGACATGGAAAGAATTTAAAGCCAAATTTTGAAATGTTTAATAGACTATCCTGAAATATTTCGAGTATTAGATGCAAACTCCTTGAATCAGCTTGTCACAATTAAACTATCGGCTGCAATTAATACGTGCAGTCATAGACACATTACAGTCCGATTACATTATGCCCACAAAAATAACATCATCCAAGATAAGAGATACAAGAGACAAAAGAAAAATAAGCGGAGTTTATTTGAAGGAATTTAAATATTATACGTTATTATTATTTACTTCTGTACGTGACAGCTATCTACTGCAAAATTTCGACAAAATAAACAGAACTCAAAAATGTTGTGTGATTTTACGAAACCACGGTAAAAGTGATACTTTTTTCACATTGTAGACGTTTAACTAAAAATATTTGGAATATTATGCCAGAGATTTTTACCATTAAAGATAAAAAATCGCCTTATTGACAGCGGTCGGTAATGTCAGTCGGCACTGTAAACAACTTGACATCTATTCGTGGGTCTCATTTTTTTTTAGTGGTTTAGTATAAGAGTAACATGTCTATTACTAAAATGTCATTGTCTTCAACATTATATTACATCACTCAATAAGTCCGTAGGATAACAAATCTTAGCCCACGTACAAAACAGATATATATATTTTTAATAGTATCAACCTTCCAACACTACCAGTCAAAGTTTAGAAAAAATCCCGCCAATAACTTTTCGAATATAAAATAAATAAAAAAGATAGATAGGTCATTTTTATAAAAATGGAAACATTGGAATTTAGAGTGTTGATAAAGCATTTCTATTCGATGGAAAAAACACCGTTAAAACAAAACAGTGGCTTGAAAAGTGTTTTCCGGGCTTTGCTCCATCTAAACAAATTATAGAGAAGTGGTTCGCGGATTTCAAACGTGGCCGAACCAGCACTCCTGATGACGATCGCGCCGGCCGTACAAATTCGGTGATTATTCCAGAAACAATCCAATAAGTAAAAAAAAATGTTTTAGAAGACCGCAAATTGAAATTGCGTGAGACCTCCAACATCCTCAAGATATCAGAAGGCAGTGTATTCACAGCCGTGGAGGAGAGTCGCGAACAACTTGTGTCTACAATCGAGGGACTTCTGACCAATGTTTCCGATTGGGGTAACACCAACATGGTCAACTTCAACCCTACTAAGACACAAGTGTGCGTCTTCACCGCTAAAAAAACCCCATTTACTGTGGCCCCTCAATTCCTTAGAACACCCCTTAACATCCTTAAGAGCCTGAGCATCCTTGGGGTCGAAATTTCCAGCGACGTTCAGTACCGTAGTCACTTGGAAGACAAGGCCAAGTTGGCGGGTAAAAAGCTCGGAGTGCTCAATAGGGCGAAGCGGTACTTCACTGCGAGGCAAAGACTGCAGCTGTACAAGTCGCAGGTCCGGCCTCACATGGAGTACTGTTGCCATTTATGGGCGGGAGCACCCAAATACCAGCTTGGACCTCTTGACTCGGTACAAAGACGCGCTGTGAGGATTGTCGACGACGCCAAGCTCACAAGCGGTATCGAACCTTTAAGTGTAAGGAGAGACTTCGCCTCCTTATGCGTGTTCTACCGCTTGTATAACGGGTTGTGTTCTGAGGAATTGTTCGACATGATGCCAACGGCCACTTTCTACCATCGCACCGCTCGCCGCAGGCGGGGCGTTCATCCACACACCTTAGAACCAAAATGGTCTCGTACTACCCGTTTTCGGAGGCATTTCCTCCCACGTACGCTGGGGTTGTGGAATGAGCTCCCTGCTGAGGTATTCCCAAAGGACTACAGTATGGGGTTCTTCAAAAGAGGAGTGAAGAGGTTTTTACAGGGTCGGCAACGCGTGAACGATGCCCCGGTATTGTAAACGTCCATAGGCTGCGGTAACTGCCTACCATCAAGCGGGCCGCATGCTTGTTTGCCACCCTTGTGGTATAAAAAAAAAAAAAAAAATTTACATGATACTTTGTCTATTCGAAAGCTTTGTTCAAAGTGAGTACCGCGTTTGCTCACAGTTGACCAAAAGCCGCAACGGGTGGAAGATTCAAGGCGCTGCTTGGACTTGTTAAGTCGAAACAAAAAATATTTTTTCTTAAGATATGTGACCATGGACGAAACCTGGATACATCACTACACACCGGAGTCAAATCGGCAGTCCGCTCAGTGGATAGCTTCTGGTGAAAGCCGACCAAAGCGCCCAAAAACCCAAATCTCGGCTGGGAAAGTTATGGCGTCAGTATTTTGGGATTCACGTAGAACAATATTCATCGACTACAATGAATATTATATATCATTATTGACGCGTTTGAAGAATGGAATCGCAAACAGACGACCCCAAATGAAGAAGAAAAAGATGCTGTTTTACCAGGACAACGCCCCTAGCGACTATTATCTGTTTACAAATCTGAAGAAACAGCTCGCTGGAAAAAGATCTGGCTCCGACGAGGAAGTCATCACTAAAACTGAAGGCGTTTTTTGAAGGATTGGACAAATCGTTCTATAAAAAAGGCATAGATATGTTAGAGAGACGCTGGAATGAGTGTATAAGTCTCGAAGGAGATTATGTTGACGAGTAAAAATGATTTGATAAAAAATATGTTTTTTTGTTACTTATCCTACGGGCTTATTGAGTGATGTGTTAAAACTACGTACCATATCAATATGGGTGATGCCGGGGCAACAGAATCAATGTAAGTACCTACATATTATAATAATGAACATGCTGAATATTTTAACCGACTTCAAAAGAGAGGAGGTTTCTCAAATAATATGTTTATGTTATGCAGCCTTACTTCACTACACAACCAAATGTGACCTACTCAGCAGAGGTACTTACTAAGCAAATGCCCACAGTTCACCAAGGGTATTTAACCCAACGTGACAGGTGGTGAGCCCATCACCCAAGTAAGGAAACTTATTATTGATAACTGTTTAAGATTCTGGCCGCTGCAACTAACATGTAGGCAGAGGGAGCTAAAATCCAAATGGAGGCGACAAATCATGGGCAGAAGTTCATCGCACACGCTGTCCAAAAACTCATCATCATCCTGTCAGCCCATATACTACAGCAACATAAATGAATGATTAAAGAAATAAAATACATGTTTGTTTCAAATTGTATTTTTCTTTCTGTAACTGCTCGCGGTTCGTCATGAAAAAAAAAGTCTATTTGTAAATAGTCGGTTAGTCCGATTTCCCATCTAGAAAATCCAACCTGGATTGGATTCTAGGAATCGTCTGTCCTAGCATCCAACCTAGCTGGGTTGGATGATAGGAATATATGTTTTTATTGGAAGTATATACGTATATATTGTATTGTATATATTGTTTGAAGGAAGGTTTGAAGGAAGACGTAGTGACCAAGATTGAAAAGGGCATGCTTCGGTGGTTTGGGCATATGTATGTATATATTGTGTAAGTATATATTGACGGGCCCGTTGGTGTAGTGGTCAGCATGTCTGCCTCTGCTCCGTAGGGCCGTGGGTTCGATTCCCACCGCTGGCAGGTATTTAGGTGATGAGCTTTAAGAACTTGTTGGATGTGTCTGGGTGTTTTATTTATATAAGTATGTATTTAAAAGAAAAAAAAAAGTATTTAAGTAAATATATCTCCTTGTCTGATTTCCATAACACAAGTGCTTTGGCTACTTAACATGGGATGAAGGTAATGTGTGTGTTGTTGTAAAATATTTAAATATTTATTTATTTTACTAGCTGTCCCGGCAAACATTTGTTTTGCCATAATAAGTCGCCTTTGTACCCCGTGTATTGGGAGAAATACAACTGGTAGACGCATAAAAAATAGATAGTAGCCGATTCTCACTGACACCTACTGAATACGCATATAAAATTTGGTAAAAATCGGTCAAGCCGTTTCGGAGGAGTATGGCAACGAAAACTGTGACACGAGAATTTTATATATTAGATATACCTGCTATTAACAATTTTATAGTACGTAAGTTTTTCTTATACTACATTTTTCATAATTATGTAGGTATGCATCGTCATCAACCCATATTTGTCCACTGCTGGATATAGGCCTCTCCAATTGCACGCCACTGTGTACTGTTTTCGGCTTCCCGCACCCAACTGCTGTCAGCCATCTCCACCTTGCCTGAGGGCGTCCTACACTCCGTTTGCCGAGACGCGGTCTCCACTCAGATTGCTAAACCGATTAGCTATGTCGATGACTTTGGTTCTCTGTCGGATCATTTCATTTCTGATTCGATCCTTCAGAGAAACGCCGAGCATAGCCCTTTTCATAGCACGCTGTGCGACTTTGAGCTTGCGGGCCAGCCGAGCCGTCAGTGTCCACGTCTCAACCGGGCTCGGCCATATTTTTATCAAAATCTGATTAACTAGGCCTTACCTAATGGCAATAAATACTTTAGACATTTTAAGGTTCCTCTAAGAAATGATTTAGAAGAATGTGGAAAATCTGTACGTAGCGTTCCATTGCCAAACAAATTTCCATTATAATGAAAGAGCTTCTACATACAATTTAGTAAAAATTTTAAAAAGTTTTTTTACTAAATTGTAACACACTGTTCATAAATGCGGCTTAATTACTAATTTCACATGCACTAGGTCCAAAATTTCCCTTCTATAGTTTTATTACTGACCCATATTGTCGATACAACTGAATATAAACAAACTAAACTTATTGCAAAACCATTCCTGTTTCGTGAAAATCAACTTCACAACCCAACAAATACATCGATTTATTTTGTTATTCTTGGTAAAAACGATAAACATTTTTTTCTTTTTTGAAAACAGTTTAGAGCAGTATACACTCCACAAAAGTTTAAATAAGGAGATATTAAAAGAAAACGTTCGTTTATCTTGAATTGTGTTGACTTTTATGAATAGCTTTATGAAGTATTATTTATATTTTTGTGCTTATGATTACTCAGTTTCTTGGAATAAAACCCGCTGTCAATACGCTCAATTATTGATATAAGTTCTTTGTATTTTTTTCGTTGTATGATTTTACAGGGAATATAGTATCGTAAGGAAACCTGCCTATCAACGAGATAAATAGTGTCAACGCTATGGCCTCTCTAGGCCCACCACCTCTAATCTATTCTGGTATAAAAACGTAGTATTAGGATTTTAAAATGCCTCAAGACCCATTTTGCACCGGTTATATCCCGTAGGTAAGACGTAAAAAACGTTGTGTGGTTTTACGAAATCACGGTAAAGGTGAAACTTTTTTTCACATTATAGACATTTAACTAAACATTTTTTGAATAATATTCCATTAGGTATAAAAATCGCCTAAAGCTGATCGCATATTTGTCAGTAACGTACGCGCTAATGAAAATATGAAACCTCGTAAATTTATCCGCACCGTACGCGCCGCATTCGTAAAATACTGTAGGCCTTCGATTTTCGATGGAAGCATTCTGATGACGTCATATAACGCGGGGCGTAGGGCGCGTGCTGCAACTCAGTGTTTCCTCATTCGTTTAATATAAATAAAATAAAAAAATAAATATAAATGGACATTTTTTTTACACTTGGTCACGGGCCGCATGCTTGTTTGCCACCCTTGTGGTATAAAAAAAAAAAAAAAAAAAAACCTGACCCCAAACTAGGATACCCTGTACTATGGATGCCAGAGACTGATATACTTACATAAATACTTTTAAATACATACATAGATAAATAAAACACCCAGACGCACACAACAAATGCCTCAGCTCATCACTAAAGCATTATGTCCGTGGCGGGAATCGAACCCGCGACCGTTGTCCTAGAGGCAGATGCCCTGACCAGTCCATGACGGCCGGATAACAAATATTGAAATTTCCTGTATGACATGTGCAGATATCTGAAAAATCGTTGATCATCATCTATTCGTGGAATCTATTGGCATCATAGAAATAACGAATAATATTCCCCATATAAGTTCCTTTTTAAATTAATGTTGTGAACCCAGAGTCTGTGTCTTCGAATTTCATTTGCTTCTTCCTCTGCCAATAAGCAGGTATACAACAATTTCTTCCATAGCACAATGTCACCACACCGTTTCACGCCAGAGGCACCAAAAACTGCAAAAATTGTTGGCAACACACAGAAATTATTTCAATTCAACATGCAACACACAGACGAAAAAGTTTGAGACGATGTAACAAAAGTTTCACTTTAAAAAATAACTGTAGGAAAAATATTGTTTTACCCCTTTTTGTTCATGCTATGAGATAGCAACTTGTAACTGAAAAGCCATATTCACATTCTTAACGCCTTACTGTGCTAAATCTGGCCGAAGAGTCCATGTGATCCTCAGGTTTTGTCCACCGCCGTTTGGCGATTACGGACATGAATGTACGTACGAGTATGAGTATTTGTTACCCCTTTGTTGTTACCTCCGAACACATTGGGTATGTCTGCATAGAGACTAACGGAAAGTGACTGACTGCCCTTCGGGCTCGCTTTCCAGCCCCGTCTAGCCTGGTGATACAAAGAAAGAAGTGACAAGGCATAACGCGCTGCTATTTGTTGAAACAGGTCGCACGAAGCGTGACATAACAGTCAATCAGAGTGCGTATTTGTTCTATGTTGTATGTTTATTGACGCGCGTGTGGTGAGACTGCTTCACGGTTATGACTTATCTACGAGGTATCACCGGTGAAAATATAAATTTACGGTCAAGGGTAACTCCTCGAACGTAACACTTCTTTTCCGTTATCAATATTTTATTGAATTTCGCATTACAGCGTTTATCGACGAGAAAACCGAGATTTCTAGGAACACATCTGCATAGTAGATGTTGACGTAGTAGACAATTAGAAATAGAAATCACTCTGAATGACCAAAAAAAAAACATTAATAATTGACGTTAAAATACGATGCCGTTTTTTTTTTCTTTTGGCTCTGCGTTTTTCATTAATAATTTTGATTTAGAAAATCGGATTTTTCTAAATGGCTTGCGCCATTACGGCTACAATAATCATACGTCTATGTCTGTCCGAGAGAGAACCTACCTAAAAAAATACTTTGACGATAACAACGTGGGTTTGCTTTTGCGTAACGTTACGAAAATAATGGTAATGTCTTATGGGCAACAATAAATGTTGTACATATGTTTTAAAGAACTTGGCCCAGTTTCAATGGCAATGTTTGATGGGATCGTCAATTCCGAACGTGAGCGAATATATGGGCAATCATCGACCGACCGTCGTCCAACCCACACCTCCCACTCAATACAACGGCAAATGTATAAGCTCGTGGTCGTAGTTCCGATGACACCGATAGAGGGATTAACAAACCTTTTCTATAATGTTTAGCGGCAATTGGAATTGGGGTTAATAAAGTTAAATGTCCTTCTTGTAAGACCGGGTGCGCCGATCATCGCGAGCACTGCGGCACTTCGCGGCTCTTGTGTAAGCCGATACAAACTTTATTCCCTTTAGAGACTGCACTGCATGACATCTTGTTTGGTGTGAATCATGCCTGACCAGGATGTGCAGAAGAAGGCACGCGGCCATTTTCGGGAGGGTGTAGCACAAAAACATAAAAAATATTGCTGTTTCATATACAATATGTCAGGGTACCGACTTTTGATATTGTACCTACGTGATGTACCTACATCAAATTTCATCGGCAAAAATCATCTTAGGGCGGGGCGCACCCCTCACCCCTTGTGAGGGGGGTGATTTAAAAATTTGGTTTTTCTGAGTAGCCTAATGTTAGTAAAACCAGTTTATTTTCATATTTGTAGCTTGTTAAATTACATCTCATTTTAAAGCTTATTAAATTTACTAACTTCTGACACCACATTCACTAAAAATTCAAAAGAAGAAAAGAATCAATTTCAATGATTTCGAAAAAAAATCTTACGTTTTTTCTTTAATTTTTTTTTCCCTATAAAAAACCTATCGGCATAACTAATTAAAAAAGTTATTGTATTTTTTTGTCTTTTATTTTGATGTCATTTTAGCTTAGCATTCAGGGCTGTTTTTTTAAAGTTAAACTATCGTATTTACATACATACATACATACACTTCACGCCTGTCTCCCAGAGGGGTAGGCAGAGACTACAGATCTCCATTTGTTACGGTCCTGACATACTCCTTTCGCT
>SJJU01000308.1:0-11065 GCA_012932125.1 Conopomorpha cramerella
ACCTCTGTTATTTTGAGTCCAGACCACGACGCATGCAACTGCGTCGAAGCGACGATTACCTCCTAATCGTAAGTAATTACGTAATCCCAGATAAAGATCTTTTAAACCCTACACACCCCTTTTCAATGTTCTAGCTTCAGCAGGTACCAGGCAATATTTATTTCGCTTTTATACTATACATATATTAAAGAAATATAATTTTTAGTATACCATACCATATAATTATATATTAATAGTATACTATTGTATACTATACTATATAAAATATATTAAAATAGTCTCCAAAGTTTTAGGAGGCTCTGTATATCAGATCGAAGACACTGAACCTTCCCCTCCCTGAGGGTTTCATGGCGGAAGGTCAGGAAATACCGCTCACAACGGGCGAGAATAAAGAAAACAACTTTTACAACATAAAATATATTAAAATAAATTCAATTGCTACACGCTCAGAGTGCGAAAGCTTATCAGTGCTTAAAAGTTTATTCCATATAATACGAGCGGTTACATCTAGAAATCTATCACCACTTCACTAAAGGCAAAGTGAGTTCGAAATTGGAAGAAGCCACATGATATGACGTAGGTATCTACTACACTCGTGAGCAAAAATTCTGGGTCACGCATAATTTTGTTTGCACCAATATATCTCGCAATCGAAGAGATCTAGCTGAGAAAAAGAAACTGTTTTTTTAACCAATAAATAGCGAAAATGAAAGCCGTAAAGTTTTGTTGTCTTGTATTAAAGATTACTTTACTTTAGAATTTAGAATTTATTGAAGTTTTATATTATATGGCCCAGAATTTTTGCTCTCGAGTGTAGTTTAGTCGGACTATTAATGACTAGAAAGCGTCTTCGTAGGCAACCACTTATGAAACCTAGATAATAGTATAGTTTAGTCTGAAATCTAGATAGGCTATGTCTATTGAATACCGTTTTAACCTTGTTAGTTCACTGCGGATGCATCATATTAATTTATAGGTCTAATTGGCTGTTAATAATGATTATTTATTCAATATGATATTTGCAAACGTTAATTAAATGTGTGTTAATTATTTTGTAGTTGTGAAAATCAGTTCTTTATTTAATAAAACACAATGAACAAGCGTTTGACCACCATCCTGCCTGATGTTAAGCAGCGATGTGGTCTACGATGGAGCACACTTGTTCATTAGGTACCTATTCACCCTCGAAGAACTTGAAGACCTTCAGACTGTACTGCGCAGGAAACACAGCCCAGAAACAATGCCCTCAGTAACTATGGTGTAGTTATTTATTAGTTATTACATTTTTAAAGAAACACGCGCTCGTTACCACGGTACATGTAACTATGTCGAAACGTCGAGCAAATTACGAAGGTTAAGCAGAATCTTATCTTAAGTTTATCTTATCTTGAGTTTATCTTATCTTAAGTTTATCGTATCTTATCTTAAGCTTATCTTAACTTATGCTTATCTTAACTTATGCTTATCTTAACTTATGCTTATCTTAAGCTTATCTTTGCTTAATTTCGCGGCGTAATACCCGGTTTGAACTAGAAATATTCTAACTAGGCTTGAAATGGTATTTCCAGATCACTCTGTAGACACAGTAAAGTGCTTTGTGTTTGGTACAAGCATAATATTATGTCAGCATAGAAGCTTATAATACAATAATCATAGGTCTAGCGCCCTCCGCTAGTTTCTCTAAAGCCTTGTGCTTTGTGCTTTTCATACGAGCACTGCATTGTTCTAAAGCTCTGCACTGGGATATCCAGATATACGTATGAGCCAAAATGTATACGTACTTACTACTAGCGTGTTAGTATTTGCTATGCATATATACGTACTAGTGGCGAAGCTAGGGGGATAAGCCGGTAGTACAAGACAAGCATATGCCAGGCACATTAACAAATATTTTCAAGGAAATTAAGTAGCGTAGGGACTTATTACAGTTCAAACAAGTAAGAGAAATAAAAAAATCTAAATAAGCATTGGTTAAGTGCCTATTTTTCACTACCGGCTTACCTCCTAACTTCGCCACTAATAATAATAAATAATAATAATAATACGGGATATTGGAAGAATACAGCTGATAATGGTGAAATTCATATTTGTTCACCTTTTAAACCCCTCTTATGAACTTTTAGAATTGATTCTAGGTCGTGACCAAGGGATAGATTAGATAGGGATTCATTTTTTTTTAATGAAAATGATAATTAATACATATTACTAAATGTATAGTTAACTCTTTCCCGGACAGTAAACGCCTATAGGCGTCATAACAATAAAACATGTTTGCCTTTATCAAAGCCAGATTTCCTTAACATGGGACCTTGGAAATATCTTTATTCCAACAAAAATACACATGAAAATCTGTTCATAAACGTCGGAGTTATAAAACCAACTGAGAAAGACTGCTTTGTTGAAGTCGCCCTTTTATATCACTATGAACAAGCGTTTGACCACCATCCTGCCTGATGTTAAGCAGCATTGTGGTCTGCGATGGAGCACCCTTGTTCATTAGGTACCTTATCCCTAAAAGCGATTTCATCCACGTAACCATTCTGTGTGTAAACACAGTTACACAACGTGAAATCGTTAACCGAACGATTGCATTGATTTATTTGTAAGTATTTGTCTAACAATCATAAAACAATATCACTTGAGTAATCCAATACTTGCTTAATTAGGAAGGAAAGCTTTCACACTAAACCGTATCTACACCAATTGATTCCTATTGTCAAAGTCAAAACAATTTACAAATTGTCATTTTAAGTGAATACATAACACTGTGCCTACAATGGCGTGACAAAAGAACGGAACAGCACGGTGTTACATTGTAAAGTTTCATTTCACAAAAGTTTGTGAGCTTTTTCTACGTCACAAGTACTTGTAAAGGGAGCCCAGGTTACGGTGTTTGTTGAAGATCGAAAATGGCGCAGACTGGCTGACTCCAATTATCTACAAGTAGTACTTGTGAGCACTGAAAAAGCGATTAAGTGTGCATGTGAGTTATGTTCGCGGGTTCCGTATTCATAATTTCAGCTTTAAGCCATGTGTTACTGAGTGTATAGGTTTTTAATTCGTTGTTTTTGAACTGTATCATTGGGTATGTAGAGTTCAAATCAACAAAAATAAGCAGCATAAACAATAGTTCTTTCATTAACTTGAAATAATTACGTCTGTGGCATTGTACTGGTAATCTACAAATAGTCGCTGTAAATAGGTTAAGGTAAAATGAAATGAAGAGTTTTCATTGAAAAAGAAAATTGAGATCGAAGGCGAACGATCATAGAATAGAGTAGTTGCATCTCTTTCGTTTACCACTATCTTTGGCACATAGTATTTCTTAGAAAATCCTAGGTATCTATTTACCCGTGACTTGAAGACCGCCAGATTATACCTCTACTGCGCATGAAAGACAGAATCCGACAAGTCATTCCACATCCTGGCGGTTCGCGCTATGAAGTAGACGCAAACCTATGCAATGCTGTCGATGATCGTCATCATCATCAGCCACATCCCATCCAATGCTGGACGAGGGCCTCCCTTAGTGATTTACAAGATCATTTGGAAGGAGGGGGCCAATAAACTCCACGCTTGGCAGGCGGTTTCGCGATCGCAGTTGTGTTGTGGTTTAACTCACAGAGAGCGCTGCTGCCTAGCCGAGGAAGAGCTCCCTCGGCTGCCTCTAACGACCCCAACGGTGGGATAAGTTGGGCTGGGGTGGTGACACATATTCACCATCACCACACTTGGCGATGATATCTACTTCGTTACTTGTTCAAAATATTCCTGTGCCTAGCCTCTATGCCGGATTACCATATACCGCTTGGGTGTGAAAACCTGCTTTGCTTTTAATTTCTTGACTATGTCATTTGGGGTTATCGCCAGAGCGATGGTTGTCCAACCCTCGAATCTTAAAGGAAAGCGCACGCTGTCATGCAAATCGTCAGTTCAACTATTGGTTTTGAATCCGCCCTATTTTAATAATATGAAATCAAAATAACATCAACAAAAACAAAAACAACAAAATCGCGTTCAACCAACTGTGTCACGGAACCCCAATAAAAAGTCAAGGGTCCGCCGCATGTTTGCATCTACATAGGTATATTATTTTCGTGATATTACGTCCTGGCGTGTTTGTAAAACGTATGAAATAAAAAAAATCGTGTATGTATGTTAATTCTTTGCAAAGGCAAAGTGAATTTTACCCGCACAAAAGTTCAGCTCGTGCATCTTCATCCTAATATTTCACCGCTGTATTTTCATAAATGTAGGTCATAATTAGTGCCCCGTGATATTCTAGGTTTTAAAGAATGTGTGATATTATGATAAAGTAAATAAAAACACACGCCATTTAATACCATGGCGAGGTAGACAGAGCACACAGGCTAAGCAAAATAAATAATAGGTTGAGTTAATAATGTAGACTAAATACTTATTGTTGTTATTTTTCATAAATTTTATCTCCTAGTATGTACGTAAAAAATGTTTGCTATGCCCTAACAGGGTTCATGTTTGATACTTTTTACTATGTAACATCTTACTTTCAACATGAGTGCAATAAAGGATATGAATATGAATAAACCGGGAAACACAAAATCGTCATGTACATTTAACATACAGATAAATAAATACGTATGTATTTAACATTATACCACAAGGTGTGTGAACTCTATAACGGCGATGGGCTCATCCCCTGTCACGTTGGGTTAAATACGCTCGGTGAACTGTAGACATTTGGTTAGCAAGTGCCTCTGCTTACCCCTCTTTTTTTCTATTATGTTACTACTAGCGTTCTATTCCCGCGGCTTTGCCCGCGTGGACTTCGGTTATATTGCGGTATAAAGAATATTTTTGTTTTCCCTCGGGAATATAATTTTTTTTCGGGATAAAAAGTACTCTATTATTTAAACCGGACTTCTAACTATACGTCTGCAAAATTTCAAAGCAAGCGTGAAAGCAGAACAAACAAACAAACTCACCTCAAACCACCTAAAAGTCATCCTCAGTATTTCCGTACAACGATCCTGCGACTTTCTATATGAAAGCTGAAGCGTCGATCACTAAACCACATCCATATTTAATTTTCAACCGTACAGATAATACTATTTGCGAAATGAATTAAAATGCTTTTATGAAACCCCTTTAAAATGTAATGAGGTTTAAAAAGGCTTGCAACGTTTATTTATCAATTATTAATGTTTGAATTTTACTCGTGAATTTCCCTGGCATTTTGATTGTAGCTTATACTGTTACACCCAGCGTAATACGGTTTAATGTTGTAATTTTATATTACAACATTAAACCGTATTATTTCCCCCTTTTTGATATCTTCATCCACTGCTTGCCATAGACCAAGCCCGAGGCGCGCTACGTAGATTGATCTTGTGGTAAAAAATAAAAATACACTTCACGCCTTTAATTCCAAAGAGGGGTTGGCAGAGGCACTTGCTAAAGCAAGTACCCACGGTTCACCGAGCGTATTTAACCCAACGTGACAGGGGGTGAGCCCATCGCCGTTATAGGGTTCACACACCTTGTGGTGTGCGGGTTTCATCACGATGTTGTCCTTCACCGTACGAGCGTTGCGTTGCGTACATAGGCTCTGAAAAAGAGTCCCATTGGTACACGTCCAGTAGGCCGGACTCGAACCCAGGAACCTCCCGGTTACAAGTCAAGTATCCGACCAACTGGACCACAGACGCTCCACCACCGAAAAAACCCACCACAAAAAGAACCACCGATCATATTCAAATGCCATACAAAGGTTGACTACTCTGCCTTGCGCTTTGAGTTATAGTAACAAATTAATTAATTAATGAATGTAACTATATACTATACTTTTAACCCGAATGCGGGGTAAGCAGAGGTGCTTATTAAATTAATGAATTACTGACTATATTCTAAATTGCATACATAACAAAATATGTAAAATCAGTGGACGCCTCGCGAATTCATTCGTTTAGTTTCAGTATTTCATACACATAATAAGACTCTAGAAGACGAAAACAGATCACAGTGGCGCGCAATTGGAGAGGCCTATGTCCAGCAGTAGACATGTATTGGCTGATGATGAAGATGAATAAGACTCTATTTAATGCCACGTCCCACAGGATAGGGATATTAAGTAGCCTATGACCTTTCTCAGGCTCTGAACTATCTGTAAATCGGTTCAGTAGTTTGTCGTGTTTCGCATTTCTAATATTAGTATGAATTACAACGATATTATCGCTCAGAGATTTCTTCCAGGCATCTCAATTAAAACATATTAATTAAGAATTTACGATATAGAGTAATAGGGTAAAGTACATGAACTCACGAACTCTTTGTGTCAATAAATATATCATTGTTTTCCAGATGAGTTTCTTAGTTTTTTGTTGTTATTTCATCTGTAGAAGACCAGATGTAACATATTCTACGAAGAACAATACAATTAATGAATTACTTGCATACGTGTGTGTTTGTTTCTTTTTCAAACAAATAACACTCTTTGTAAATAACAACGTTAAAGGAGCTCTGCAGACTGCGATTAAGGCCCTTGTTTAACCACATATCGTATTACCTATGTGATTATAGTCGTGAATCGTGATATGTTTATGTAAATTAGGTTCTTCATAAAGCATTGCATTTATAAACAAGTCTTTATCCTACAATAGATTCCGTTACGGTGTTTAGATCGATCGCATGCATGGGATAGTAAATGGATTTCATACTTCATGTTGGTACTACATACCTTTAATGACAGTTTGTAATAACATTATTTTCCTTTGTTGCAGATTCCCATCGAGAAGCATGGCCAAAATTGCAGTAAAGAAACTCGTGGGATATTCTACAACGCCCCAAAAAAAACTATCAAGTCACCATCGGCAACGTCCATTAAATCCTCAGCCGGGGATTTGGAACCATCATCAACATCAGATATCAACAAAATAAAAACTCAAAGATTGTACCGAAGTTATGCGTCTCTGATACCCAAAATGAAGGAGGAGATGCAAGTCGTAACTAAACAAAATCCAAGGATACTCGACCTACGTTTAAAACTTAACGAGATATCAAAGAAACAGGATTTGTACGTCGATAAACAGACCAAAGGTCTCATTAATGGGATCACGCAGCAGCTCGTTGATGAGAAAGAGCAGTTAGATTCAGGTCCTTATAGTCTTCTGTTCGACCTGCAATCTATTCCGTCAACTTCATGCAATGAAAAGGAACCATCGAAAGCCGAAGATGATATTACGAATATGAAGTGCCATAGAAGTCTTGATGATCACCTCAATAAAATTGTTGACAGGTTACCAAGTGTGATTCATTTCGAAGATAAGGCAATGAAAGAATTCGAATACTCCTGTGAAGTAGAATCAAACAATCAAGTGAAAAAATTCAACACCCAGTCTCGTTCTGAATTGTGCTTACATTTTAAATCGCATGCATATAACAAAATGATTGATCAAAGTCCCCATTCCATAAGTCGACCTAATGATGAACACTCGTTGGATGATAGCTTAGGTATACTAACACCAGACCAAATGGACGATATGTGTTTTTTAGATAACGAGTTTTCTCCAACAGTTGAAGGTCTCCCAGTTCTTTGTAATGCTGATTCCAAAGCGTCGCCCGAAACGGGTGACACACCATCCACAGAAAAGACTGAAAGTCACTCAGGGGCATCAACAATACAAAACGATGCTTTTGAATGCAATGAAAGTAAAAGTCTTATACCAACAGTGAACGTTGAGGAAGTTGAGGCGAGTTTAAAAGACAATAAAGAGCAACTGTCGTGTGTGGTCGAAGGATCGGACATCTCAGACATCCATTCTGTTAAAGAAGGTGTTCCAGAGAAAAGACATTCAGATCCTGTTCTAGATGGAATTATGGATGAAGATTTCATGCCCTCAATACACAGTAGCATATTAGAACCTGTCAGTTCTATTGCCGAAACTACAGTGAATTTGGACTTGCCTCTGGACTGTAAGTTAAACTGCCCAACTCCTCAAAGAATAGAACAGACCCCCTCACCGGAAGATCTCCCTCTAGACAGTTGTGAGACTTTAGGTGAAATAAGTACATGCTCAAATTCACAATACACAGCGTCAGCACTGCACGATTCTCAGACATATTCGGAAACAAAAACTGATTTTGTAAAATCAATGGAAACTTCAAAAGTGTCAAATAGCTTTATTACAAGTATTACCAGTATTACTAGTTTAGATGGATACCAAGGGGATGGAGAGATGTCTCGGCCAGTTAGTAGGGCAGCAGATCATTCCATTCGAGAAGAAGTTATGGAAATGGACTGGCAAAACGTTCCTGTGACTCGGAGGGCTGATCCCATGACCGATTCTGATTTTTTCACAGAAAGCGATGCAGATGGACACGAAGATCACGTTCACAGAGGTGACCGACGAGCACAAGTTATAGACGGTGCTTTGTATGGTGGAAAGAATGGCAACAACCCACCTTTGATAGTCAACAGAAACGATGATTCTTGTATGGAATCTAGTGGAGTTTACACTGATTTTGATAATCATAGAGCATCGCCGATATTTTTGAACGTAATTGACGACATGTCTCCAAATGAATCAACCCCGTCAACTAGATCTGAATGTAGTCAGAAAAATATGGTAGCTTGCGCTGATAGTGGTTTTTCACCAGCACTTGATAGCACTCTTAAAAATAACTCAAATGTCGATGTCGAGACTCCCAAAAATATGAGCAAGAGGAGTTCATTGTGCAGTGAAAAAAGCGTTAAATCAATGGAAAAGAAAGATGAAAAGAGATGTTTTACCCTGAAAAAGTACAAAATGCCGAAGCGGGATGTGCCTAGTAAACTAAAGACCATGTTGACTAGCCGCAAAGTGGATACAGATGCAAGTAATCAAAGTAGTCCTAAAATAATGAAAAAGAGTGATCGTCGTGAGAATACCAAAAAGACAATAGAAAAGAACGAATACAGGCCGAAACAGTTGAAGGATATAAAATCAAAGGTCGACAGTTCGTTTTCGCTCCAAAGATCACAGACTACTTGCAGTGTTACTAGAATGGTGCCCGTTAAAACACCATCAACAGCACCTAAACCAAAAAGGTGTGTATTATTATTATTGATCATTACAAGGTACACTCGGATTTAAGAATGTAGTTTATTACTTTTGAGGAATCAATCAATAGTATTGTTATAATATGACAAGTAAACAATGAATTTTAAAGTCTTCTAAATGTGTTCCAACCATAAGGTGGTAGATCAGATTCTTGGCCGAATGTACCTACAGATAAGTCCGCTAATACGCTGGAGTAAGCTTTTCTCTTCCATTTTGTTTATATATAAATTAAACACATTACTATTCATAATCCAAATGGAACAACTTCAAAAACCGCTGGAAAGCTTAGTCCTTGACTTAGGCCTATACCTACTGTAGTATTCTCTTAGGTAGAGATTTTATATTACGCTTTTGACAGTGCAATACAAAGTACCTAGTCATATGTATGACCATATACATATCGTTAGCAAGGACGCATGCCAAGTTTTCCGCGCAGGCACAAGTTAACTGAACTTCGTATTGGTCTCGTGTGAAATGACGTCCACTACACGTCGGGCGGCAGACGTGTAATCGACAATCGTTGTTGCAGACGAGTCCTGTAGTGGAAATCGTGCTTTGTTACCGTGGTAAAATGTTAGAACACTGCTAGTGCACTGGTAGCAAAGATCTCAATAGCTGTTGAATTGTACGCGACACTACGGACAAACGAATTAACAATAGAAAAACCTAGAGAACGACAAAACGTCATACATAGCAGGTGGATATTCCATTTACGCGAAACAAACGGTTTACGTCTACTTTCATAGTGCGAACCTTCAGGATGTGGAATGACTTGCCGGAGTCTGTGTTTCCTGCGCAGTAAAGTTTGGAGGTTTTTAGATCGCTGCTTAACATCAGGCAGGAAGGTGGTCAAACGCTTCTGTGTTTAGAAAAATACATAGTCACCGTTTTATATTTTTTATGAATAAGGAGCTTAGGGAGGAGCGAAAGAAAAACAACGTAAACAGACTACGTTTAGCAATGACTGGACTACGAGTACCTATAGTGGTCGGTGGATATATGCCTGAAGTATTTTATTCTTCCAGCCGACATTTACGGATGCGAATGGAGCTTGGTTCAGCTGGTGGCAGTGGGAAGAGCAGCCTGCACAGTTCCCAGAGCGATATCAGCGCCACATCCACCCCGCTTGGCAAAGCTGCCAACAGATTCCCTTTACTGAGTGAGTACAACCTCTTATCAATTACTAAGCTGTGCTCTGTGGGTTTATCTCACCATTCTGTTCACCGCTGGATATAGGCCATTTTATTTCAGTTCAGATGGGAATCATGAGATAAAATATATCTGATGTCCTAATCCAGGTTATGATGTGTCTCCAAACAATAATCTTTCTCGTTTATAAATACTACTAGACTTACTTTAGAAATGCGGCTCAATAATTTCTATATTTAGATAATTTTACGTTGTCGCCAGACTGAACGTAAAGGAAGCTTAGTGCTGGATTATTTGCTTTTTGTAGAATTTCAGGCGTCATATACTTCATTAATGAAAGAAAGTTAAGTCTTAGCCGCACGGTTATTTTGGCCGGTGGTAATTTAAAATATACCCTATTAGGAGACGTTAAAGTCTTAATTGTCAAAAAATGAGTTATTTTAAAGAGCTTTACTTTTCTTTAACACTGTACAAAAATAACGCAATAACTAGGACTAGGGGTTTATTACATATATGTTTTTTATAGTTGGTAACTAGGTAGTTTCATTATATTATTTGTTGTACCACACGTGAGGCAGAAAATATAATGTTAAACTTGTTTTGTTGACGTACACAAACGCCTATTTTACATAGTTGAGCAACAATAACCATTTATGTATATAATTTCAATTGCTTCCAATAAAAAAAAAACCTGTACCTGGGACGTAAACAGAATAACGCTTGCGCGGTCTGCTGGTATTGTTATAAACACTCTAATCGTTGCAAATAATATTTACACATACAAGCGGATACCTACTATAAAATTAAATAATAGCTATTTTACCTATCTAACAATTTGT
>SJJU01000309.1:0-114142 GCA_012932125.1 Conopomorpha cramerella
ACATTTTTTTTTTTCAATTCTCGAAGACAGATCCATCCAATCACCGGATTTTCTGTCGTGCCGGTGATTGTGCCCCTTCCTCGGCCGCTCGGCGACTCAATTTCCTGTTTCTGATGCCTTCACCGTGTCTGAGAGCCTGGTATTTCTGATACAATCGCAATAGACAATTGTTTGTCAAACTGTGTGTTTCCCTAGGGTGGGTTTTTATTTATAGACATTAAGACCAAGGACGCCTCGCCGTTACAACCGCGTAACTTGAGCGTTACATACAAACTTATACACCGAAATAACGTACGTGGTCCAGTTGGTCGGATACTTGACTTGTAACCGGGAGGTCCCGGGTTCGAGTCCGGCTACTGGACGTGTACCAATGGGACTCTTTTTCAGAGCCTATGTACGCAACGCAACGCTCGTACGGTGAAGGACAACACCGTGATGAAACCCGCAAAACACAAGGTGTGTGAACCATATAACGGCCATGGGCTCACCCCCTGTCACGTTGGGTTAAATACGCTTGGTGAACGGTGGGTACTTGCTTTAGCAAGTGCCACTGCCTACCCCTCTTTGGGATTAAAGGCGTGAAGTGTATATTTTTTTTACACCGAATTCGAAACCTATTTATTTCATGTTCGACAGATTCTGTCTATGTTGGGTCACTTCTAGTCTGGCATTGAGGAGTTTCTCTTGATAGTTCAAATTCTATCCTTCATTTAATTCTTTTTCCTATATCTATCATTTATGTCAGATTTTCCATGTGCTTATTGTCAGAAATAGGTGTCAAATGGTTTTTTTTTTCAGGAAAATCGGTCAATCGGGACATAAAAAAACATATATAGCGTGAAATTGAGAAAGACTCCCTTTATGAAGTCCTTTAATTATGTTTTAACGGATTTTTTTTCTCGCGAATGTAGATAGAAAAATATTATCTACTGCTTTATATCTTTAAAGATAGCATTGCTTGAAATGCTTTTCTACGTTCATAAAGATACGAAATCATGGTTGAAGTGGTTAACTTTACAAATCACATCAAAACATAACTGCTATCCAAGTTCAGAATGACCAGAATCCTTCAGATTTCACTTGTAATGAAATCTCAACTTATATTGGTCATAATCTGGGTATTTGTCTTACTTTCGATGCAATGTTCTAGTTTTTGAAAGCCTTCATTGACTCTCCGCATGAAATGCGACCTTATTTCTGTGTGCAGAAAGACTTTTTCACAAAAAAAAACTCCTGTAGTATTCGACTCGGAATTTGAACGTTATTTATATTACTGTAAGGTATATTTTAGAAGTGATTCAGTACGTTTTGAAGTGACTTGTTGAGTACAGTTAGAGCCGAGCTGAGTTAGACTTCAGTTAACTGAGTAAAATATACGAACTTTCGGATCTACGTGAGATAGGTTTGTGGGGCTATTGACTCGTAACATGGAGGGTCTGTGGTCCAGTGGTTAAGTTAAATCTGAAATCTGGAGGTTGTGGGTTCAAGTCTGTAGGCGTGTGATGTCTTTTTAGGCGATTACAATTTTCAATACAAAATTTCATTCTTTTTTTTAAATTCAAAAATTTCGCCTCCCTATACAAAATTTCATGTCTCGAGGCAAAAATTTGACGAGCCCAACTATGTTTCTAATACAATTGCTCGGGGTCCTTTTACACGCAGTATACCATTACAGTGGCGTGCAATTGGAGAGGCCTATGTCCAGTAGTGGACAAGTATGGGCTGATGATGATGATACCATTTTCCGGCACCCACAGTACAGGGTATCCTTATTTGAGGTCAGGTCACCTGAGTGACCGAAATGACCCAGGATATTATTAATATATTATTAATCTGTGAGCCGTGTGGTTGACGGCGAATAGAATACATGTGTCACCACCCCAGCCAAACTTTTCCCGCTATGGGGGTCGTAAGAGACGACCGAGGGAAGCCTCCAGAGGACGGGCAGCAGCGCTCTCTGTGAGTTAAACCACCACGCCACTGCGATCGCCAACCCGCCTGCCCAGCGTGGCGATTATGGGCATTTACCTCCAATAATAAGCACAACAAGGCCACGGCCCCCAGTTCCCGGCGGCTCCCCTATTCCTGGTCACGGTGGCGACCACGGTAACGGCGGAGCAGGGGGTGCGAAGAATCTCCGGGTTATGGGAGGCCACCACAAACAACTGACCCTGGCGACATACAACGGACGCACGCTACGGCTTGACTCGCATCTGGCGCAACTCGAGGTGGAACTTGGGAAAATTAGGTGGCACTTATTGGGGCTAAGCGAAGTCCGAAGAGAGGGAGAGGACACCATTACCCTCAAATCGGGCCACCTAATGTACTTCCGCGAGGGAGACCAACAATCCCAAGGCGGCGTTGGGTTTTTTGTGAATAAGTCCCTGTGTAACAACGTTGTGGAAGTGTCTAGTGTGTCCAACAGGGTAGCATACCTTGTCATAAAACTTACCGAGAGGTATAGTCTGAAAGTGGTACAAGTGTATGCACCGACCTCGACACACTCTGACGTGGAAACCACAGCAGACGTGAACAAGAACCTCGAAAATGTGACTCGGGTCCTCAGGGAAGAGGGTACGAGATTTTGTGAAATGCAGCGTAAAGGCAGTAAGTCAAAGCTTTCCGGGGAGACTTTACGGCTGATGAAGGAACGACGTGAAAATCCGCCCGTCACTTCTCTGTACAATCTCTTGGAAGAAGCCACCTTGCGAAATTGACCACAGCAAGTGGAGAAGTCGTCACTTCGAAGCCTTCAGTCCTTTCGGAGGTTGAAGACTTCTATGGCCGGTTGTACGCATCGCATGCATCTCGTCCTGATCCCGGAAATGGGGACTCTAGAGCCACATTGACACGCCACTTCACCGAAGACCTGCCAGAAGTCAGTACTGGCGAAATTGAGGTCGCTCTTAGACAGCTCAAAAACGGAAAAGCTCCAGGAGAGGATGGCGTTACAACCGAACTATGAAAGGCTGGAGGTAAACCGATATTGAGGGAGCTCCAAAAGCTTTTTAACGCTGTCCTGTTCGAAGGAAAAACTCCGGAGGCGTGGAGTAGAAGTGTGGTCGTCCTGTTCTTCAAAAAGGGAGACAAAACCCTGTTGAAGAACTATCGACCCATTTCTCTTTTAAGCCACGTCTACAAGCTGTTCTCAAGAGTGATCACAAACCGTCTTGCGCGAAGACTCGACGAATTTCAACCTCCGGAGCAGGCTGAATTTCGGAGCGGTTATGGCACCATAGACCACATCCACACAGTGCGGCAGATCATAGAAAAAACTGAAGAATATAATCTGCCCCTGTGTCTAGCATTCGTGTACTATGAGAAGGCCTTTGACTCGGTTGAGATCTGGTCCGTTCTGGAGTCTCTGCAGCGTTGCCAAGTTGACTGGCGATACATCCAAGTGATAAGATGCCTCTACGAAGCTGCCACCATGTCCGTCCAAGTACAAAATCAGCAGACACGTCCCATACCATTGCATCGAGGAGTGAGACAAGGGGAGGTTATTTCCCCGAAATTGTTCACAAATGCAATGGAGGATATGTTCAAGACGCTGCATTGGAAAGGACGTGGCATCAACATCAATGGCGAACACATCTCTCACTTGCGATTGGCAGACGACATCGTCATCATGGCAGAAACGCTGCAGGACCTTCAACTGATGCTGAATGACCTAGCTGATTCTTCTCTACGGATCGGGCTACGGATGAACTTGGATAAAACCAAGGTCATGTTCAATGAACATGTTCTACCGGAACCGATTTCAGTACACGGCACCGCTCTCGAAGTTGTTCAAAAATATGTATACCTTGGGCAGACATTGCAGTTGGGTAGAAACAACTTCGAGGACGAGGTAAACAGAAGAATTCAGCAGGGTTGGGCAGCATTTGGGAAGTTACGTCGAGTCTTAACATCAGCGATCCCACAGTGCCTGAAGACAAAGGTCTTCAATCAGTGTGTCCTACCTGTAATGACATACGGAGCTGAGACGTGGACACTGACGGCACGGCTGGTCCACAAGCTCAAAGTCGCACAGCGTGCTATGGAAAGGGCTATGCTCGGCGTTTCTCTGAAGGATCGAATCAGAAATGAAGTGATCCGACAGAGAACCAAAGTCATCGGACATAGCTCATCGTTTTAGCAAGCTGAAGTGGCAGTGGGCCGGCCATATTAGCCGTAGAACCGATGACCGTTGGGGAAAACGAGTTCTCGAGTGGAGACCGCGTCTCGGCAAACGGAGTGTAGGACGCCCTCAGGCAAGGTGGACTGATGATATACGCAAGATGGCTGGCAGAAGCTGGATGCGAGAAGCCGAAAACAGATCACAGTGGCGTGCAATTGGAGAGGCCTATGTCCAGCAGTGGACAGATATGGGCTGATGATGATGATGATTTGTCTATGCATTGTGTTTTTATTCATAGTAATAAAGTTGTTCCTAATCTAATAATAAACAATGAATATTATTACAAAAATCATATGATGTATTGAAAATATAGATAGAACTTTATATAAGTATCACTCAAACTACCGGATGATGTATTATGTCGAATAAAATATTGATACATTTTACATATCAACATCCCTCACCTCACTTATAGTTTTTAATACTTTAATGAAATCAGAAAGAACTTATATGTTATATTTATATTATATTTCAGGTTAATGACTAGTTCGGAATACCATAATGAAGAATTACAGCAGAGGAAAGAGAAGCAAATGGCAAAGAGCAATAAAGGCAGTAAAGGGGAGAAACTCCTTAATTTTTCTACAAAGATTGGAGAGCATGATTTAATGACTTACATTAGGAAAATGGCTAAGCTATTAAGCAAACAGTTTGAAGTTAGGGTTATTATCAATTTGGACTCTAGTGAACATGCAAATAAATCAGTAAGTAATATAATGATATATTACAATTGCCAAAGCCTGTACCTGTAATTTATACCACTCAACACTTCATGCAGTTGCATTTGCACTAAGTCATAACATTTTTATAATAAGCCTTCTGTGGCATAGTGGTTAAGTACTTGGGTTCTGCAATTGGGTGGATGTGGGTTTGAGTTATGCTGTACTAGGAATGTATAGGGTTTCTTTTTTCACAGCCTGTATATTTTACTTATGCAACGCTAATATAGTGAATGAAAATATTGTGATGATATCTGCAGACCACATGATGTGCCCTTTAACAACTATGGGCTCACTCCCTGTCAAGTAGCAATAAATATGCTTGGTGCACTAAGGGCATTAGCTGAGGAAGCCAAATTCATTTTGGGAATTAAAGTTATGAATTGTATTTATTTTTCTTTTTGTAACCATATCAGAACATAAGATGGTACTTCATTTTGATAATGCTGCATGCAAATCAGTTCACCTTGCCTCAGGGCATTCTACATTCTGTTTTCCGAGAAGCAGACTTCACTATAGAACTTGTTTGGCCCACTTTTCCTTGTTATATTATGATAAACAAGGAAAAGTTTCGAGTCCGGCTACTGGACGTGTACCAATGGGACTCTTTTTCAGAGCCTATGTACGCAACGCAACGCTCGTACGGTGCAGGACAACATCGTGATGAAACCCGCACACCACAAGGTGTGTGAACCTATAACGGCGATGGGCTCACCCCCTGTCACGTTGGGTTAAATACGCTTGGTGAACCGTGGGTACTTGCTTTAACAAGTGCCTCTGCCTACCCCTCTTTGGGATTAAAGGCGTGAAGTGTAATAAAAACAAACTTGTTTTGAAATTTACAGGAATCAATGTATGCACTCATTGAGAAAAATGTCAAGGATATAAGCAAAGTGGTACAAAAACGGAACAAAGGAAATACACTGCGGTTTCAATTGATACCAATGAGTAGCAGCAGTGGTCAGAGTTCAGACTCCAGTGAGAAGGGTAACAAAGGTGGTGGCGATTCAGGACCACTATGACTAGCTGCTGGAGTCATCATCATACTTGTCACTAAGTATGTATTACTGTCTAGATATTTTGAACCACATAATAAATTGACAGACAGTGCTGTGATCAAGGCGAAGCCTCGTAGTGAGTTTGATGATGATGACTATTCATGTAAATAATTTAATTTTGTGATAATTCATGTACGTGAAATTTATAAGTTCTATTAACAAAACACAGGTTGTTATTAAATGTTTTATTTATTATGATTACGGAATTATAATTCTTAATGGAAATAGAAAATGCTTACATCTAAAGAGAAACTCAGATTAGGAATAAATGGAACTTTTAATACAAAATCCATTTAGTCAGTCTAGCTTATCAAATAACTACCTACTTACTACTTAAAGTAACTAAATATAAATAATTTGCTAATAGGATAGAGCATACCTAAAATTATTCTGCTGTTATTATTTAGTTATAAATAATTATTCATTGTATCAGTTTATCATTTATCACAGATGTTAAAGAGATCTTTGAATCTTACATGGTAGGGATTTATTGAAATATTTTAATGTTGTATAAACTACTGGAGTAATTAAATTAGATATGCATTACCTTTTAATACAATGAACAATACAGGTACAAAGAAATAAAATTTGCTACATATTTCGACACATCTACATTCTAACGTAAATTGCTAGACCCCAGGTTTGTCCTATTTTTATTTAATATGACACTGCCAAAACCACTACGATCATGCTGTTCAGGTGACAAACATCATACTTCATCATAATATTTCACATAAAATACGTAGTTATAACTTCGAGAAACCTTTCAGGGTCGTCCATAAGGCTTTAGCGAACAACCAAATTGTACCTAATTAGAACTTCAGTCCTGGTTGTTTTGCAGATGTTGATAACATTGAATCGGATGTACGCATTAAGTAGTTATTAGTATAAATAGGTTGAGTCAAGTGAGATTGTTTTTAGCTCAACATAAATAATTTGGATAATGTTATGGTCACCAATACCGCTTACACAATCTATAACTGTATTTAAAAAAAGAGTTGGTGCTGGCAAAGAATAACATAAAAAGTATTAGGTACCTTATTCTTAATTTTCATGAAAGCGTTCTATCATACAAAAGGTACTTACGACAAGGTGTAAGTAACCTGCTGTACTCAGAGAACTACTTCCACATTAGATGGATGGATGCCATCTAATTTAGGTACCCACTGCTTCAACAAATGGAGTATTTCGTATTGTTAGATTGCACTATCTTGTCTTCCAGCTTTAATTAGGTAATCTAACAATACTGTATACTCCCTACCAACCATAACAAAACGGTTATTCTATCATGATGTTAGTTCGCGCAAGTTGGCCACTTGCCATACATTTCATAAACTAAACGAATGATGATCGGTACTTTTTTATCACTATGAACAAGCGTTTGACCACCATCCGTACTACTACTGATACCTGTTCAACAGGGAAGAAAACTGCGAACTGATGGCGGTGACGGTTTCATTTCATTGAATCTTATTTCCACTTCAAGTCCATCAGACAGATTGCCTTTGTTTGGTACATATAAGGTCCACGCTGCACCATTTAGTGTTACGTTTTCTGCCCCATTGCCGACGGGAGAACTTAGCCTTAGTGATCAGTAGTTGTTGAATTCCAGTGGATTTCGCCTGTGGTAATTGTCTTATCTATGGGGAGGAAAACCCATGCACTACTGGTGCTAGTATCGCTTGACACAAAATCGCACGATTGGTTAATCAATTGTCACTACATGTTAATTTGACAGGTTGCCTCACTCGTTGGTTCAAATTAGTCAAACGTAAGAAGCGCCATCTGCATTCGGATTAGCGTTTTCTTCCCTACTGGTGTGGTTGCGCGTAGACGGCGACATAGGCAAAACGTTCAGGGTCCGTGTAAGGCAAGTCAGTGTTGAGTGTGCGTCCCCAGGTCAGAAGTGGCGACACGGTGCCTACTACTGGCGCAGCGCGTTCTACATCTACTGGAGCCTGCAACAATGAACATACAAATTGAACTTGACTAGTCAATAGGTCTTTCACAACTCGACGCGTCAACAAGTTTTTCTAATGTTGCACAGCAGCCAGTGGTATATGTAGGTAGGTAAGTAGTAGTGGCGAAGCTAGGAGGTAAGCCGGTAGTGAAAAAATAGGCACTTAACCAATGCTTATTTAGATTTTTTTATTTGTCTTATTTGAGCTATAATAAGTCCCTACGCTACTTAATTTCCTTGAAAATTGTTGTTAATGTGCCAGGCAAAGGTTTGTCTTGTACTACCGGCTTAACCCCTAGCTTCGCCACTAGTAAGTAGGAACATGCGGGCAGCGGCGTAAATAGGTATCTATTGGATAAGGAGCAAGATTTGCTACTCCGGCCTCGAATCCCGTTGTTGCGAAAGTTTCTGAGGTTTTAAATATTAGGTACTTTTAGTAGTCCTAATACCTACCGTTAGATAATACTTATTTTATTAATTTCAATCATCCTTAGGCATCGTAAGTACCTATTCTGTTCATAAAACTATATTGTCATCTTCACTGTACCCTACAGTAGGTAGGTACTTACACTATCTCCATATTTCCTACGCTAGATTCGATAGGAACGGAGGGTATTCGAAATTGATCTCAAGCACCGAGCCATAATAACAATAAGTAGAGAGAGGGAGAAGTTTATTTGAATAGCTACCAAAAACATTTACGGGAAGAAGCATGTGCCACTAGCACATTGAATCCCCCAAACATCCAAAGACCAAATTTCCTCTACCAAACTACGTATCCAACGTAGGTACGTACCCAACGTAGGTACGTACCCACGTACGCTACCATATTTTGTAATTTTAACTCCGTATTTAACTAGGTACGCAAGTGTTAGCATTATTTCGATTAGTATCATGCAAATGCAATAGCTTCAATGATCCCAACCCACCCCCTTTTTATAAGTAGGTATCTAAATTAGGTTAATTAGAGCCAATCAAGTAGGTATGGTACTTACTAAGCAAAGCAAGATGTTCCAATGTGGCATTAGTAGATAATGTGGTGTTAGTATTTCGTCATCTACTTTTAATTTTTGTTTTATGACAACAAAAATACAGCCGTGGGTATAACAATAAAATGTTCACTACTTAGGTACATAACACTCTACGTTGGTTTGAATTAGTAGTACATAGTTAGTCAATTAGGCAACATTCTAACCAACGCAGAATGTATGGTGTACCTAATGTTTAATCTAAAACAACGGCTAAAAGTGCTGACCTTCCATCTATACGTCCTGGCGTTATAGGGCGTATGCAGACAGAAAGCTGGTAACCGGTGTCGATAGGTAAACACACATAATTATAATATACCTATTTACAGTCGGCGCAGACAGTATTTCTATATAATATACCGGTCAGAGCTGGTTACCAGTTTTCTTTATTGTATACGCCCAAGGGTAGTCTAAATAGAAGGTAGTGGGAAGTAGACGACGAAGGACAAAGACAGACCATGTTACCCATGAGAGTGATAGGGTCGCGCCGGCGGCGCCGGCGGCACCGACAGCGGCGGGCATACCGGCGGCGTGCTCCCACCTCGCCTGAAGCCGCGACACGCCGCCGCGCCGCTCGCCGCCGCGCCACGCGCACCTCCGCCGATGGCGCTGCTGACTCCGCGGAGCGGTCCTTGATGTAATGCTGCTGCTCTGCTGTCACTCGTTCTATCAACTCCATACTGCAAGTAGGTGGATTATCAGATGAAACCTTACACTTCATTATTTTATTATATTTATTTAGGTTTGAGTTGAAAAAGTGTTATTTCCGTTAAAATATTCCATTGTCATTGAATGTGGGTATGTAAGCAATAAAGAATTGCTTAACTGACGAAAGTAAACGACTGTAGCTGTAACGCTTTCGTTATCCAAACATGGATGATTTTTCCATAAAAAGATTATTGAAACGAATCCTTACTCTGCCCCTGCACAGAAATCCGTGAGCTGTGTCCAAGTGCATCCAATTTTACAGCAAAGATCCGCTATTCCGCCTTCAGTATCTCTCTTCCGTCGAATGCTTTCCACGGCTTGTTCCCGCGCTGTGGCCGAAGCAAACAGTTTTTGTAAGAATGCACCTACGGATCAATCGTCAATTAAAATGTTATCTGCTGTAGGACATAATAAATGTAAGTATACGAGCAAAGAATTAGATCATTATAATAAGTACGGTTTATCAATTATCATTTATTCGGTTTAAGTATTATGTTTGCATGATGTGTTGGGTAGGTACCTAATGTAATGAATGGATACGAAAATTAATCGCAAAAACGGTTACTATGTGTCACACTAAAATAATAGACACCAAAATCTGACAAAGCTCAGAATAAAATGACATGAACGTCTGTATTGCCTTAGTGTTCCATGCGTCCCTAATTAGTTGACTACATCTGTATAACGTAAAATAGTATATATATTGCGTAAGGCAACATATACAAAAAGTTATTTTTTTTACTTGGTAATGTAAAAGACAACACAACTTGATTCAACAAAACATGATTCAGAAGTAAATCTTCATTTTGGTTGAAAAGAGATAGACTGAAAGTGTTTGGCGGCTTGCAAGTGCTTGCAAGTCTAGTTGTCTTAGGCCTGAGCGTGCTACCGTTCCCAATCAATCATAAACTTTATTCACACTGTTTTCTTTTTACGTGGATAAGCGATAGTGGCCCCTAAACCAGAGGGGGATCAAGTGTCCTCAGTCTCCTCTACTTTATTTATTGTGAATGTGACACACCTTTGCACTAATACAGTCACCTGATTAGGTAAATTTATAGGTAGGTACTTAGTTATTTTCCGACACTATAACGGCTACTAATAGGTACGTGGGAGATAGGTACATATGTATACCTATCAGTGAAGTCGTTACGAGGTCGTTACGTTAACTTGTAGGTACCCATCCACCTATGATTAGAATGATAACCTATTGTTGCAATCTCTATGCACTAAGAAATAGTATATAAACACCTAGTGCATGCAAGATTTGAACTGCGAGCGTGTGTGCTACTTCAAATCAAAGTTCGACATTATTCTAAGTTTAGTTAGGTGCCGCGGTTACATCTGTCGACGGAATAGGTAAAGTTTCTTTACTGGTAGGGACCTCACGTATCGCACGTAACTACCTTTTCTAGTAAGCTGGTACCTCCTGGTTATCTCACAAAGTGTTGCTTATTACGAGTATTTAGGTTAATGGCGTATAAGTAAATCGGTACGTACAATTTAAAGAGCATTTTTAAATCTTGGTATAAAAATGTGAATGGGTAGATAGTATACTGATATGACCTATTTGAGTTAAAGTAGTAGGTATGTGATATAATTGTAACATACATACAGGTACATTTACATATTATCTATAGTTATCTGCCTTTCGACCGTATGTGTCTATACCTAGTGTTGCCTACAAAAATGAACGACAGGTGATTAATTTATCTATGTAGCTAACGAAACGCCGCCGCTTGACTAAGAGGACGGGCGAGCACTTGTTTTTGCCGTGAACATTGCCAATGAAGTAAACATCCAAAGGTCACTTGTGTTTCTGATAAAATGATTTGAATTATAATCATTAGTTACAAAATACCTTTACTTGTTAAGGGGACCACAAAGAAAGGTAAGTATCTTGAGTAAAATAAACAATGTAGCTACCTATTTTTATCGTAATAATGTAGAAAGATGGTAAGCGATAATTTTCCCTCAAAGATGAATCAGTAAAAGCTATCATAAGAGTGTAGGTAATAGATGACAGCATGTAGAGCTTTAACAGTAAGAGAAGAATAAGAAATAACTCGAATTGGTGAACCGCAGGTTGAGGAAACGATTGTCGTCAGAAGAGTAGAAAGTCACGTACTTAGATCATACGGAATACTACTCACATAGAATAACGATTGCGTTATTCTATGTGAGTGTCATGGAAAACGTCAAGTTCAACAACTTCATAAGGCATAATATAACCCCTAGTAAAACCATGGCTTAGGTACTAATGCTACTGCTGCTTTAAAATGTATTATAATTTGTATTAGGTACCTACCTACCTAATTATTTACTTAGTATAATAAGTATTGTGTATAACTCTTTCTTATCTCTACATTTATTATGTCTCCCAATCTCGAGAGAGGGCGACCTTCTAACAGATACCAGTTGCCTAGCGGATGTTAAACTAATTAACGCGATAAAAGATTATCAACAACTCCTGCCTGTTTATGGAATAAGACCGACTAAGTAGGATCTAATTGGCACGTAATGTTTTTTCTCGCATTTTCTGAATGTTGTTGTTGGTATATCTAAACAAGTCTTACCTGCGGGGTCATTGATATCCCATAAAGGTCTGTTGTATTCCTGACAGACGCGGCTCATGATGTCGCTAAGGCGGCGGCCACAGAGGCGAAAGATGGGTGGCTCGCCCGCGGCTGCTGGCGCCCAGAGCCACGCGCCTGCGGTTAACACCGCCAATATTGCGTTTTCGACACGCATCACTGTAACAAAATCTAATTTTATTTAATGGTACTGATAACTAGCTACGACTAACGCCTAATTGATTACAGGAATCGCCCTAAAAGCAAGCTATTAACAATGTAGAAAGTTTAAAATTTTTAAGTTTTAAACCTTTGCGCCGTTTTCAACTGGATGTTCACTAAGTATATTTGTGTATGTAATGAAATCTCTATACTTAATTGCCTGATTTCATAAACATTAAACGTCACGTTAGGATTCTCTCAAGATTGTTGTGTGTTGATTAAAAAGTTCAGTGTTCCTGTTGCTCTACGAAAGCCCATATAGACCTTACACTTGGAATGATGATTAAAATACATTTAGAAGGTGCCTAACTTAAGTTCGTTTCGAGTTCATAATTCTGAGTGTGCGAATTATGCTTTTTGTTTGTAAGGTATATTTCTTGTACTACCAAAAAATTGTTCCTATGTCAATGTTCACCGTTATCTTAGTATTTACTAGATTTCTACCAAGATTGATTTACACTCAAAAGATAGCCCGGTAAAGTCGCTCGTGCAAGGTGTTGTAGGGCAGGCCGCGAGTGGCGGTTACTTGACAAGGTATCGCGTTATATATCCTTACCCGCGGGAGCCCGGTGTAACCTGACACCAGAGTGCCCCTATCCATTACAAGTCTTCCCTAAACCATATACTTTTCATTTCCTAAGTGATGCTTTTTCCGGTATGAAACGCTTTCTTTCAATTTTGCGTGATTGATGCAGTGAAATTACCCAACAATCACCCGTAGTGAATTGATAGGTCGACAGATAAGCGAAATATAAGTAGGTAGATAATGTAGGACCATTGCATGGGTAAGTAAGGTAGTTAGTGAAATGCTTGTAAGTCAGATGATAGCCACAAATTATCCGAGGTAAGACGTATAATATAAACATTAATCGGTAAATGTGTTCGTGCGCGGAAAACTTGAGAAAAGCTGAAGTAATTTATCTAGTTCTTTTTTTTATAGAAATTTGCGCGGTAATTATAAAAGTCTGAAAGTTTTCTTCAGAGTTATTTAATACTTTATTGCACTAAAGGTACAAAGGGTGGACTTAATACTAAAGTATTCTCTACCAGTCGACCTCACAACATGGGAGAATATAGGTGCGGGTCAGTATTATTAAAAAGTACAATACAAAACAATAGGTACAGGGTGTAGTTGGTACAAATCCAACTTAATTTAAATTAATACAACAAAAAATATAGATACATAAATAACAATGATACATACAAAAATACGTATAGATACTATTATGTAGGTACAGACATACATATACACATACACATACACATATATATATATATATACACATACACATACATACAAACGATACTATGACACATAAGAAGTTATTAGTTATATGATTGGAGATAGTGCCTCTTGAGAAGATTTTTGAAAGAAGGACGGGACGGGGCTTTCCTGACATCAGTGGGAAGAGAGTTCCATAAGAGGACAGCTGTCACGGCAAAGGAATTGGACATGAAACCAGATTTATGAGTGGGTACATTAAGGAGCAGATTGCTTGATGAGCGGAGATACCGGGAATGATTGGATGCTACGTAGGAAAAAAAGTCCTTAAGATAGTTAGGAGTTAAGACAGGACGACGTCTGTCGCGTCCACTTATAAAGCTATACATTATTGACGTTCATAGTTAAACAGGAAGTGTCATCACATGGTCACGGGTACTTACTTTTACCTATATTTATACTGGACTGACCGCACTTATCATTTTGCCTACGCGACTTAAAAGGACTAATGAGGTCCCGTGTCCTTTAGAAATGAAGTAATAGCCGGTCCAAGATAAAGCACATAAATGTTGTTGCCGGAGTAACTAAGTTTGATGTTGTAAACAACCCTTATCGATTCCAAAATAAAACGCTCGCCTTGCTCCAAATTATCACTAATGTAGGTATCTCCGTAAATATTTTTCAATGCTGGCCATTATCTATCGTGTGAATTATATGTATATTTAGATGAATAATAACAAATATGAAGAACAACAGTACAACACAAGAGTGCAGTTCAATAAACTTATGAATATTGTTACAACTCTTTTATAACTGAACGCTCGCCGCCGCCGCCGCCGCCCGCCCCGTCGCGTCGCATCGCCATACGAGCACAGTGATCTTTTGGGCTCCGAGCTTTGGTCATCCGTTATATATATTATTAACAGCGATACCTTTAAATGCTATCACATTACCGCGGTGTATGAACTAATGGACACACACTTAAAGGATCATAGGAATGAATAAGTAAGTGTCAGCTGCCTTGGAAGTAACTAGTGACTAACAGTAGTGAGATATACTAATAATAATTTTCCTCTTTTTCTATCTATTGGGAAACTTTGTAGACACTTCACCCCATATATCTACAAATCTGTACAGAGCTCAAGGGTATTAAATTTTAATAAAGATGGTCGGCACGTGTCCAATGAGTGCATCGTAATGCTTCTCGCTTGCGTTGGCTGGTAAACAGGAAAAGCACCACTTACAGCGTCAATCTATGTGGAACACGGCATAGTGACTCGCAGCTGTAGGGCACAGAGTATACTATCAGTAAGTGGCGTAGTGCATGCATCACTTCACGCAACAAATAAACCATTGCCACTGACATTTTCTTAAATAAAAACTGAACTTTTCTGATCCAAGTTTCATAGCAGGTCTAGTAAACAAAATTCCAATAGATAAGTGTAAGAGAAAATGCCTCCACCATTTTCACGTTATTTTACCTGCCTACTATTTCAAAACAATTTTTTGGCTACAATTTGACGGCTTCCAACCCTCGTCGATGTCTCTTGTCTTTACATTAGTACTATCTATAATGCAAAAAAATTACGATGACATAATGGCCCAAAACATTTGAGTTACGAAAGTAAATTGTTGATTGAAATGTTACAGTATTTTTTCATGTAGGTATGCACAGTATTTTTTAATTTTCACTTAAAATCGATATCGATATATTTTCACTCGAAATCGTTTATGTATCACTAGATGTTGTCCGCAGTTATTTCGTCCTCGTGGCGAAGTCGCGACAAATATTACATAACATGTGTTGTATTAGCTGTATTTATTATTGTAAAGTTTCATTGAAATCAGTTCAGTACTAATTGCGTAAAAGAGAAAGAAAAACATCCAAACATCCATCCAAACGTTTATAATACGAGTAGGATTCATTTTGACCAACTAATTGTCACTGTAGGTTCATAAATTGTCGCATCCTATAAACACAATGCAAACTGTCAAGTCTTTATTCTCTACAAATTATGTTGGATGATACATCATAAGCGGCTTGCTGTTATTGACTTTAATGTTCCCAGTTCACAGAATAAACAAATCACCTTCTTCCTTTCAACAATCGCCGAGATAAGATATTATGTGAGGTGGATGTCGAATGAAATTATTTTATCACTGCTAGGATGATCTATGCACATAAAGATTATTTATAGACCTTCTAGATCACAATAGACGATAAGCCTGTTTCTATTTTTAGAGTGGTCTAACATTGTTGTTGCCGTCGTAAGTGCCTGTCCGGCGCGGTGCAACGGGGCTCAGGGCTAACGCCATATTAACATGTTAGTGGACTGGCGCATTTAGGTACCACGTCTTACTCGGGCAAGGATACACTACCTAGCACTGATTTATACGTACCTACATACCTACCTTGATATGTTATGTACGACCTATGTACATAGTATAAAATAAATTCTTCTTCTCGTCTGTCTCTACGTATGCTTATATTCGTATTATAATAAATAAATAGTGTTTCAGAGGAAGGTTTATAATACATGCATAATATAATCGCAGAGAAAAACTATTAATAATGTAATTACAAAACAATATTTGCCGGGTTACAATAAAATACATAATCTAGGTACGTACCTTTTGGTTGTTTTGTAACAAGTATTTATAAATAACTACGTATTAATCATTGGGAATATATACAATGAAATCAATTGTAGGTAAAAGGAACAGTGTATGACACTGTTCCTTTTAGCATCATCATACAATAGTTTTTTTTAAATAGTAACGGAATTTATGTAATTGCAACGAAAATACAATTGGTACGGTATTTGCGCAAGTACAGTTGTGTTTCTCCACAAAGTGTATTGAGTGCATACAATCCGGTGCAGGGAAACCCTAGCTATTTATAACTTCTTGACCCTCCAAGTGGGTCTGCGGCGACGACCGTCAGCGGCGGCGGCGGTGGAATAAAGTTCAATGAATGTTGACCACAGAATAGTCCACTTAAATCGTCCTTGAATGCCGCACGTTTTTTACAAAAACAATTGACAGAAAATATAAGTGCACGTGGTAGGCGACATATAAAACTAAATGATAGAGAGGAGACAATTTGAAATTTTGTTAATTTTCTTCCGCTTCTCAATTTCATTCTTTTTAACGTGGTTAACCTAATATCTCCATGGGCCCTTTATAGTCTTGGGACTAAGGGATGTCAGGTGCCTCGCAGCTATGTTGGCCTCTAATTAATTATTGGTTTTCTTCTTTTACTCTCTTTTTTTCTTATAGTGCTCTTACCAACGCGAGAATTATTGTACCTAAGTAATCGTAGTAGGTGCTGCTGTACTAGTGCAGGCAGGTTTTGCCGTGACATGAGGTGACGTAATTTATCGCACACAAAGCCGCCATTGTCATCATCTAATGTCTCCCATGGATTGTACTCGAAATAATAGTTAATTGCACGCATGTAACTGATGACATAACCGCTTGCACCCATCAGACATCAGCGGCGCGGCCGCCACAACTACATATAGCCTACTATATAGCCATTTCCATTTATTGTAGACACCTATTGACAAAAGGAATTTGTTTATATTCATTATCTACGTGCATAATGTATGATTAATGTACAATGTAAGTAGAAATCATAACGATTCACCGAAACATGAAAACATATCTCGTTGTCGGTCGGTCGGTCACTACCACTCCTCGTGTTGTCGCCTGGAATGTGATATCTCGGAATTTTCCAGTTGCAAGGCGCCTCGGTTACACAACTAGTAGACAGATGTAATTATACCGATCTAGCTTTGTAATTATCGAGTTATTTATAGCAAGAACCCTGCTGCATGTGGCCACTCACTTGGTTGCTTTACAGGCCGTATATACGTGGGGCTAAATTGCTGTGCTTAGATGCGATAAGAACTTGAAACTAGTCATGTTCTGTCATGATGATATCACGACTGATGCACCGTTCGGTTTAATTTTAGACCATAACCGGTACGCAGAAACCATATAAGATAACTTGGTCGCGATCCTACCTACGGAAGTACAGTTGGCAACAGGGTGTAAATTTATCAGATAGTCAGCCCAGTATAGGTGGGCTATGAAAACGTCGAGTTGAAGTCGTCGACGCGCTCGGTGGGCCCGCTGAGCATCTGACACCGTGTTATTGTTATCGGCTTCGAGGCTCAACCGTTTGTGTACTGAACAATTATGTAAATTACGGTTGAATATTTTGACTGGACGGCAGATCAAATTGTTTTATTGCTTTCAGCTCAATTTGTAATTTTGTTTATGTAGAGTTACATAGGTATACTAGCAACGAATAATGCCACAGTACCAGTCCTAATCATCAGTGCATCATGTCTATATGCATCAATATTCGAAATCAGGACCAGGATATTTTACTCGTAAGAGAGATCTTATACAAAAGATTTTATACAAAATACAACAAAAAATAGCAAATAATAGACCAGAAATAACGTTAATTTATAATGACTTCATAATGGTTTCAGTTTTTTTTACACACATTTTAACACAGTAGTCCTAATAAATATTTAGGAACATCCTTTGTACTACACCCGCGTACCAAGTATCAAGCTTCAACGGTATCTCTGTCCACCTATACATATAGGTACCTAAATATTCCTTACTTCTTCTCGACCCAAATGCCAACCGTTGTATGAACCTTGGCTGGAAATTAGGACAGGGCAGAGCCTATACGCCAATTTGTCAACGACACACGCATATTATTACATGTTTCCTGTTGTTCTATTGACTGTACAGTACAAGCCAAGTCCCTTTTCCCAAGTAGAGAGATGCTTTAGTTAGTAGACGGCGTCGGTATGGTGGTTTGGTATTTTTTTTCATATTTTAATCCAAAGAAGTTTTTTAATAAAAAAAAAAACAGAATCCCCAGAGAAAAGGAACTAGGCGAACAGCAGAACGCCCTTTCTCAGGGGTTCACCGAGCAACAATAATGAACCGAACACCGAAGTCGAAGCTGACACATTATTTTACTATTTTATTATTTATTAGACATTATTGAGCACTGGGCTAGCCACGCATGAAAACAATTTATTGGACTACGGAGCTAATTTGTCAAGGTTATAGTGACCGTCTCATTAGGTCATTCATGTCTATCTAATGTTTTTATATGAACTATGGTGGTTGTTAAGTAATAAAAACATTAAGTAGTAATTAGTGCAAATAAAGATGTTATAGGTACTCGTAGTACAAAGTGCAGACACAGATGTCATGTCTCTCTCTATATTATTTTATGTGCTGTGCAGTCTGGCGCCTGCGAAACACGCACAGAGCACGTGCAGTGTAATGTCTATCCTCACAATTGCCAGTAGGTACACAAGCTGCACTTCACTAAGCAAGGAACTATGTATGTAAACACATATCGCTCGTGATATCATGTTACTTTTAATACTAATTTGGTATAAAACATTTATAAAAGTGAAACATTTCACTAATGCAAGCAATATTTCAATAGGAAATACATGCATGCCTACATATTATTATAGATAGGTCATAGCTAGGTGTCAATCTGCAATAATATAAGTCGACGTCAGACAAGGTCAAGCACTCGAAGTTGCGGAGACGCAGTGCCCTACGAATAGAGACAGTAATGGAACTCTGAGCTATATGACCGTATCACCTGGCAGTGTGTACAGCTCACAGCTAAGCCAATATCCTGGGAACGCAGTGTACCGGAGCTACAAAGGTCACCGAACCTCGAGAATCTTCGCGAGCTGTTTATTGGCAAATAAACTGAAATTGATGGTCAGGTACGCCGGGTTACCAGCGCTTTATGTAATAGTTCGCCGAAGTAGTTACTTGTTATTACTTAACACGCGCGAGAGTCAATGTTCTATGGAGCTTCTATTTTAGAACTGAAATAAAATATTTTATGATGGGAACATAATCTCTTGGGAGTTTCTTGCGTCTACATTCATTTGTGTTATGTTCCAGTCTTTGTGCGGGAAGGTACTTGTGATACATTTACAAACATGTGGTTTGAGAGCCCTTTCACTATATCTTCTATTTAACTTAGTTAATTTACTAAGGTGTACCAACTTTATGGACTTATAAAAAGGATGACTGACTGGACTGATTGTGCAAAAGTGGACCGCGTTTAAGAAGACATCAGAATAGCAGGAGTATACCTTATTTCGTTAATTTATCTCTGTAGGAATATTGAAGTTGTAAATCGTTGAACCAACACCCTGTTTTAACAAACAGAACACCGATACGGCTAATGGGCTCTGCCGATACGCATTGCATTATATGCATGTATACACTAGGTATAACAGCTACACTTGTTGATCTGTCCAATATGTTGACCCGGAGCTGAGTTAAGGTTGTTTCACGTTCATAGGACATTGCTACGGGCGCCCTGTGTGACAACATTGTTGTGACAAAATAACAACAATGCATTTATGTCAAGAGGCCATGCACCGTCTTCTCCTAAACACAAACATACTGATTTGTTACTTCCTAAATAAAATGTATAACTATAATTAGTATTAAACCTCATTAAATAATAAATAAATAAATACACTTCACGCCTTTTAATCCCAAAGCGCGGTCATAGTATTATATTAACATTCACAAGAGTAGGAATTAGTTATAATTTATTTATTTGTTTTTTTTTATTTATTTAATTTGGATAACCAACAAGGTCGTACACTAAACATAATAGTACTTACAAAACATTAAAAAACAATCATAGCAACTGCCACCTTAATTAAATAATTGAGTAAGTGTACTTAGTACCTTAAACGTTGCGAGTGTACTACAAACCATACTGTTACTTTTGCCCTCACAGGGTTCATGTTTTATAACCTACAATTTATTTAAGAACTTTTCTGTAACATGAGTGCAACAAAAGTATTGAATTGACATAATCACTTTAAATTGTATCGAACCATCTATGGTTATTAGTAGAAACTGTGAACTATGTATTATAACTGATGTTTGTTTACAGTGCTAATGGTTAATTAATGATTTTTGTTGTTTACATATTGACGGTTTAACTTACTAAATACTAACTCATTGCACAGCATAATATTTACTTATAATACTTGAAAATGTAAGTAGCTTCGAATTTTAGAGGTGGACCGAGCTCGGTGAAATTCACTTATCGTATCGGCATGTAATGTATCTTGTGCCACAAGCCCTGACATGACCTACGATGTCTCACCGACTCATTGCGAACATGATTTACTATAGTGAATTAATTGGTGATGGTAGGTACCTTACATTATAATCTTATAAACAATTTTATAGGTATTTTATTTGCCTTCTATTCTATGAAAATACTTAGTACAGTTATCTATGTTGTTGTAACATTGAAGCCAATTAACATTTGCGATTGGCTCTAGGTATTGTTTTTTTTTTATCACTATGAACAAGCGGTTGACCACCATCCTGCCTGATGTTAAGCAGCGATGTGGTCTACGATGGAGCACACATGTTCATTAGGTACCTATTCACCCGCGACTTAAAGACCTTCAGACTGTACTGCGCAGGAAACACAGACTCCGGCAAGTCGTTCCACATCCTGGCGGTTCGCAATATGGAAGTGGACGCAAACCGTTTGGTTCGCGTAAATGGCAAATACTTGTAAAAATTGACTCAAGATTGGCTCTACACCTATTGATAATATTTTATAGCTACATAAGTCTTTTGTGTGTGTTTCTTTGATCTCTGCTCAATTGTTTACCCTATACCTATGATATAGTAGGTACCTAACCAATCGATTACGTATCGGAAATAATTGTAAAAGATAGTAGTTTTGCATTTGGTAGCATGACATGTGTGTGCTGCTACAACCATCCATTATGGTGTGATAATTTCGAAGATTGTAGGTAATTGAAAACAGATCAGTAACCACTATAGAGTTCCTAATCGTATACATTTTCGAATTAAGTAGCTGATGCCAGTATTCTAAAACATTGAATACTGAAATATAATTTGAATTGTCACTTTTACACAGGATTAGATCAGAAGAATGTTTATTACTCTGAACTTAAAAGATATCTGTTATACAGAATACGGGCCTAATTATATGAAAAAAATTAACCATTTTAGTAGTAGGTAGGTACGCAAGGGTCAACCATATACCTATCCTTTTATACAATTTTGTCATAATATTAGACCTAAATACGTTTTCATAGGTGGTGGACCCATCTCGCCTTTATAGGATTTAGATACGAGACTTCCACGATAGTATACTTACAGTATGTAAGTAGAATATATATAATAAAAGCTTAACTTTAGACCTAAGCTTTAATTTGTATGGCTGACAATTACGTAGGTGTAGTAGACAGGTAATATGTTGGTTGCGGCTATTAGTTTAGTTATTACTGAATCATTTCTTCTATAATATTTATAATATAATACAATATTTTTCATTTCCGTCTAAATAGTAATTAGGCAGTAAAAGTTATAAATGAAGAAAAAAAACTTAAAAACAACATGGTAAATGCTGACTCACTTACAGGCGAACACTGTAAGACAGTATATCTAAGTAATATAGGTAATTAAAAGAATATTACCTGGGATTACTTAACTTTTTTACATTTTAAAAATAAAATTAATATAAAATATACACTTCACGCCCTTCAGTTGTTGCTTGCTGGAAGCACTTGCTTGCTTTTTACATTTTCTTTCCAATAGATTGCGTGAGAAGAATAAACATGCAGCTAGTACATATTTTTTTTGGTTTCTTGTGTTATGAATAATGAATGATTAAAAGTTTCACAATGAAATCAATTAAATACTGAAACAACACAGAATGAATTATGGGAATCGAACACGGTATTAAAACGGTAGCCTTCACATCATTCAGCATTGTTAGTATTCTTTATTGTGATACACGGCCGTGTCAGGGTAACACGAGAGCGAGAGCGTCATATTGATTCACTCTGACTTCAATGTATACTTTATCGCACACCTTTATCGTTTCACACTCCTTGACTATACAATATGCATACAGAGATTCAATAATATATATTCTTGAGAAAGAAGGAAATTAGGGCTTTGGAAAGCCCTGGAACTGACAAATTAATCCCTGTTATTGTAGTGGTAGTTTAACACGGTATAAGGACAGCACACTGTTGTGTTGGCTTATTTCGTCTTAGTTTTTTTGCATGTTTGTTACCTCATAACTTTTACTTGCTGAACCGACTTGGATGATTCGTACTTTGTTTGAAAACTGGTGCTTTCCGTTTGGTCTCATTTAAATTTGGTTCAGTTCCGACAAAGTAGTGCGTGTGAAATACTTACTCAAGTCTTAATATTATACTGATAGAAGTCGTTTTTTTTCTTGAAGTTCTAATGCTATAAAGTGACAGCTAACAATAAAATACAGCGAAGGAGTGTGCGATGTGAGTGTGTATTATTGTTCTTTTTTCACGGAAAAACTGTAGTGACTAGAAGAAGAAACGAATCGGCCGAAACTCGGCGGACAGAAAGATTATATTATGTATGTTTACTCCATAATTTTCGTGGGAACTATTCTAGTGGCTACCTATGAATATATACGAGTATAATGGCACACTTCTTTGGATACTTTAGAACGAGGTGGGTCGTATTTACTATTATGTACGCGTCGTGCGGCATGTTTAAACAACTTTGACAGAAACATTTAAAAAATTGATTGTGCTTAAACAACATTTTTCTAGTATAAAAATAAGCTCGTAGCAGGTAAGTACTTACCGACAGTTATATGGTACGGAAGAAATTTCAGCCTGTATCCTCCTCGTTGTTGAAAGATTGGTATTGTATTGGTATAGTATCGGTTCGTCCGAGCGGCGTGTACGAGCACCGTGTGGTTAGCGCGTGTACTCGCCCGGCGCTGAACGCACGCTGCGTAAGCGCACGTCGCGCGCACTTAAATAAGGAGCGGTGGGCGGCGCCCAACGCGTCTGGGCGTGATCTGGCCCGCCCCAATGTTGTCTTTACACGGTTTTCCGGTTATTTTACTTGAAGCTGTTGTTAAACATTGGAGCAAATAATTAAAAGTAGGTGTATACAAAAAATCATGATATGAAATTCTCGTAGCGTGCTGTATAAGTTTGTTCGAAACCGATAGAAGTTACTGCGACTTCTGTACGCATTGCATGTTAAGCTGTGGGTTCCAGCTACTGTCATCACAGTAGGAAGTTGTTAAGCCGCGTTAGACAAGTCATATCAAAAAATAAAAAGAGGGCCCTGAGGGTCAACCGGACGAGCGGCTTGATCGATCGGGATAAACGCTATAGCAAAAATTATAGATTTCTGTTGCTACCAATTTGGGATAAAATACAAAAACAATCACAGCAAGCAAAAATGCATTCAAAACTAAAATGAAAAGCTAATGTAGGTAGAGGTACGTCCGACAGTGGAAGCGGTCTACCAGTTTTCAGGACACTTCCTGTGTCACTAGAACAATATAATATAATGAGGTAGAGGACATATTGTAACAAATGAAAAAGGTACCTTAATGTCTAATGACATTAATTTACACTTCTGCCTTAGGGTGCTAGATCAGATTTTTGGCTTACTGCAGCTGCCACCCTTCGACACCCTGTCGCACAAAGGATAAAAAGCATAGACCTAAATATATAAACAAGCCTTTCCATGTAACAAAATAGATCAACTTTTCTTGACAATATTCGAGCTTCTTTTACACATTCATAAATATCCTTAAAAACTACATTTACCGATATTCGCAGTTCAACGGGCGCGGTTCAACAAATTAGTCGGATTTTTAATTAGATTCCAAAAGGGGTTGCCGTTGCTAGAATAAGTTGTACAAATAGTAGTAGGTACTACAATTTACTAGTTTTTCCCTACGAAATGTTACATGTATAGATAACATGTTTACTAACTGTTAACACTCACTTACTATCGTGAAATCACAAAGTGTTAATTAATATTTCAACATAATTATTTTGTTGAAGTTATTTACAATTTGTAATGGTAACTTCGCAGATCTTATCAACATTTTTACACCTAACTTATAGAGCTACCTACTGGCACATGAATCTTGTCTATACTTATAATAAATCTGTAGAGAGGTCAATTCTGTACATTAAATCTATTTTCAAAATAACTATCAGGGGTTGATTAGTGCTCGATACCGATGCCAAAAATACAATCAGTAAATTTTTGTCTGTCTGTATGTTTCTTATAGAAACAAAAAATAATCGATGAATTTCAACGAAACTTGGTACAATTTTCATTAAAATCAAAATTCTTCATACCTACTCCCGGGCAGGTTCATCATCATCATCATCATCAGCCCATACTTGTCCACTGCTGGACATAGGCCTCTCCAATTGCACGCCACTGTGATCTGTTTTCGGCTTCTCGCATCCAGATTCTGCCAGCCATCTTGCGTATATCATCAGTCCACCTTGCCTGAGGGCGTCCTACACTCCGTTTGCCGAGACGCGGTCTCCACTCGAGAACTCGTTTTCCCCAACGGCCATCGGTTCTACGGCTAATAGGCCCACTGCCACTACAGATTGCTAAAACGATGAACTATGTCGATGACTTTGGTTCTCTGTCGGATCACTTCATTTCTGATTCGATCCTTCAGAGAAACGCCGAGCATAGCCCTTTCCATAGCACGCTGTGCGACTTTGAGTATGTGGGCCAGCCGTGCCGTCAGTGTCCACGTCTCACGTCTCTGGGCAGGTTAATATTATAGTACACCTTTCATCACGCTATCAATAGGAGCAGAGTAGTGAAGGGAAATTTTGGTAAAACGGGCGAAGTTACTCCATTTTTTAAGCTTCTGTCGCGTGTGCAGCCTTAATGGTTAAAGTTACATAGAAATCATGTATGACGGAAATATTCTATATAAAATTGTCCAAAATATATCCCGGAACAACATATGGCTATCTTTTATTGTTGACTCAGAATAACACGTGTAACTCCTGATAGCTTAGCAGTTCAGAGCATTCTGATTATATTTGTTTACTCTTATGTTTATAATACTCTCACTCATCCCTAATTTAAAAAAGTTAAGATTATTTTGGACAAGTATGGGCTGATGATGAAGATTATTTTATACATATAAACCTTCCTCAAGAATCACTCTATCTAAGTACTAAAGAAAGTAATTCAATTCGGTTTCGTAGTTTTAAAAATCTAAGCATACATAGGTACAGACAGCGGGAAGCGACTTTGTTTTATCTAAATATCTAAAAGGAGAAACTGACTGACTGACAAATGGCTAAACTTAGGCACTTGAAATTTGGAATGGACGTAGCTTAGGTACCGTAGGGGTGCACTAAGAAAGGAATTCCAAAAATTCCAACGTAAACTAACCAGTACCTAACCTACTCATTTTATATAAAAGACGTAAATAATAAGAGCTAACCAAACCAAAGGTTGGTTATATCTGGTCCGTCACATTGACATTGACATTAATGACAGTGACACATCGTTGGTAGTTTTTTTTGCAATTTAATTAGAAATCAGACTATAGATAGTACGTGGTCAGTGACATGCGTGGCGTCTTGATGTTGTAAATTGATTGGTCGCAGATGAGAGCATGCTCAAACTGAAGTAGAAATCAACTCCTTGTATGTGACGCCCTATCTAGTACGCTAGTACTAAAGAGATCTTATCTAAAGAGAGATTACATCGGAGTACAGCACAGGTTTCTCTAGGATCGTTTGCATAGGAACTTGATCAATCGCTGCGCATTCCCGGTTCGGGATGATGTATCAAACAGCGCTACGTATTCCGCCTTTGTTGTATGGTATACACCACATGTGTATGTGAGTTGTGACGGGCTTATATACGCGCAGTTACGCGAATCTCATCTACAGGTGGGTGGGTACTATGTATAGTTTGAAATTATAACTAAGCCTTAATAATATCTATGATTTATGACATTCCTCTCCCGATTGATAGTGCGATCATAAGAGCATAATTATATTAGAGAGAGAGACACTGGGATAAGTAAGTTCCCAGCGTTTGTCGCTATAGTAAAAGTTACAACGTTTCTAAGACCATCACTCGGAGTTGGTATTTTGCCTGTAGCCTCTAATTATAACCTCATATGGAAAACGCTAACAAACAAATATGAAGATTGCCGCTTTCTCGCTACAAAATATTTTGTGGCTCATATTTCGCTCTCAAATTGTTGAAAATGTCAGACTTGACAGTGTTAAAGCATTTTTGGAATGTCTCTCTGTCAAGCCATCAACATTACTTAAACATAAACAAACCAAGTGAGTATTGTTTCTTTTTTAAGTTGTTTTTTTCGTGCAATATGAGTTTGAGCGCTTTAATATTGAAAAGCTTCACGGACTTGAAAATTGGATAGTATGGAAGTTCGAATCAAACCTTCAACTGACTATGCACAGATTGCAAAATCTTGTTAAAGGCGTCAAAACTCGTCCTTTACCACCTAGTGGAGAGCCCACAGCTGACAAATAAACAAAATACACAAAATACACAAATACAATTAATTTATTCGACCTCCGGAGCAGGCTGAATTTCGGAGCGGTTATGGCACCATAGACCACATCCACACAGTGCGGCAGATCATAGAGAAAACTGAAGAATATAATCTGCTCCTGTGTCTAGCATTCGTGGTCTATGAGAAGGCCTTTGACTCGGTTGAGATCTGGTCCGTTCTGGAGTCTCTGCAGCGTTGCCAAGTTTGCATCAACATCAATGGCGAACACATTTCTCACTTGCGATTTGCAGACGACATCGTCATCATGGCAGAAACGCTGCAAGACCTTCAACTGATGTTGAATGACCCAGCTGATTCTTCTGTACGGATCGGCAGGCAAGGTGGACTGATGATATACGCAAGATGGCTGGCAAAAGCTGGATGCGAGAAGCCGAAAACAGATCACAGTGGTGTGCAATTGTAGAGGCCTATGTCCAGCAGTGGACAAGTATGGGCTGATGATGATGAATTAATTTATTTCATGCCACGTCTTCACCCTTTTGGGGAAACACCTAACCCAGCCCCGCATAACCTAATCCCCCATCGCGTTTTTACAATAGGACAACCACGAGGATACGGTACGAGGGAACGGCAAAACGTCCTCCATACTAGGTGGTTTTACCATTTACTCGAACCAAATGGTATGCGTCTACTTTCATAGTGCGAACCGCCAGGATGTGGAATGACTTGCCGGAGTCTGTGTTTCCAGCGCAGTACAGTCTGAAGGTCTTCAAGTCGAGTCCCCACATTTGTGAATGGTCTCTTGTGGTGATCGAGGCGTATTTCTGGGAGGTCTCCAATGGGTGGGACAATTGGGGTCGCTTACAGTATTGCGGCACCTGAGCATCCAATATTACTGCTTGAGCTCATTGCACACCATCTCATGGTTTCCATGTCCAGATTGTATGTGAAAATGTAAGATCAACAAGCGAACAGCTGTGTCAAGGCCATCAAGGATTATCGGAGACGTGTTATGGTGTAATATTAGCTTGATTCAACTATCCAGCACTAGTAAGCCATCTTCGTTGACCACAGGAGACAGCTGGTACAGTTTACTAGATTTCGGCAGGGGCTGAGAGTTCTTAAGTAGCGCCAATTCGAGACGTAATCAAAATCTGTACCTCTCCTTTACTGACATCTTCAGCGGAGAGGGGTATAAGGCCAGCTGGGTTGGAGGTATGCCTAAGACTAAGACTACGAGAATTACATGGATTAGAATTTTGATGTGACTTGTTTTTCAAAAGGGACCGAAAAATTCGAGCGCACTGGGGTACGCGGATGGGGCGCGCACCAGTCGCAACCACGCATTGAATCGGGGGGTGGGTTCAGGAACATCTGGGCTGGAAGAAGCCTGACTAGCTCAAGCAAAGAAGATTTTCGTTCTGCAGCTGACGCGGGATGTGGATTTTCTGAAGCAGATAGTTCAACTGGTCATTCAGAACATGGAGAAAGAAGGAATTAGGGACCAACACGCCATCTCTTTAGATCCAAATGTAGAGACAGTCTTGTCGCGTCATGCGTCACGTTCAAACCACCTGGGACGTACCTCCAAGCAGTTACAGCTGTTATTTCGGTAATTTCTCCTACGCGGTTTGCCACAAATGGCTGAAACGTTTGCGCGTCACTGTGAATCCAGATCAAATACTGTAGTAGAGTCCGTCCAAAAAACTACAGCGTCGGGAGTAATTTTATGACCTTCACAAGTATGGTTGGCGAACCGAGCTGCAATCAAGGCAGCTTGAAGCTCTAAACGAGGAATTGACGCTGGTTTAAGCGGAGCTAATCTTGCCTTTCCACTGATGAGAGCCAGCTTCGTAATGTGTATCGCCAATATTACAATCCAATATCAATAAGTATGAAATGCCAATATCACATCTTTATTACATCAAAATACAAATTCAATAGTATGGTGTTTAGAACTACCACAACGGACCATGATATAGCGCTAATAAGTATAATAAAATCGTTTACGCCTAACAATACTAACCTAACTTTTCAAAGGTTAAATTATAAAAATATTGAATACGAACTCTCAAAAGCTAACTAATTGGTCGTCAGTAATGAACTGCTAGCCGTGTGGTGACGGCGAATAGAATACATATGTCACCACCCCAGACCAACTTTTCCCGTCATGGGGGTCGTAAGAGACGACCGAGGGAGCTCTCCAGAGGACGGGCAGCAGCGCTCTCTGTGAGTTAAACCACAACACCACTGCGATCGCCAACACGCCTGCCAAGCGTGGCGATTGCTGGCATTTCACCCCAAATGACGGATCTCATTGGGGGAGGCCCTCGTCCAGCAGTGGACGTTATGTGGCTGATGATGATGAATGAACTGCTCCTGTAAATGAGGCTACTACTATATTAAATAACACCGTTAAACCAATTATTTTAAATAACACGGAAGAAAAAATCAAATCAAAAAGTCTATTAATAGGAACCCGTGGATAACACCAGGACTAATAAAATGTATGATGCATAGAGATGCATTACATCTACGAGCCAAGAAAAAATTTGCAAATCACTTATAGGCGATACAGAAATTTTTGCACCGATTTACTACGTAAAGTGAAGCAAGAATTTGAAAGGAATTTACTATAGGAAAATAAACATAATCCGAAAAGGCTGTGGGACTCGATTAAATCTATTTGTAACAATTCTACACCGCTTAAAGCTAAATTAAATTCCTGGGGTAGTGGTATAAGCAATCGCTTTTTGAAATGCATGGGTAATTATGTAACCAAGCCTCTTGCGCATATCATTAACTTGAGCTTATTAGAGGGAGAATTTCTAGAGATTTGGAAAACTGCTTTGGTGACTCCGATCTTTAAGACTTTCGAATTACAGACCAATGTCGCTGCTAGTTGCTTTCTCAAAGGTCCTTGAAAAAGTGGTTAATACTAGACTCATGCAATACCTACTTACCCGTCAGTCCGCGGCTGGATGTCGTCCTAGAAGCACGGTCACGCCCAATTTTTCTCTAAATAATTTGCATGTGTGCAGTGCACTTTTTGGATATATTTCTGATTAAGTACCTATATTACATACACTATTCTTTGTCAGGAATTGATGACAGTATTATGTTCTGTACGATTCATGGTCGTTTTCTTGTATAGATGATAAAAAAGAGTCCAAAGAAATCTGTAAACAAACATCAATTTCCTTTTACTTTGACGTATAACCATATCAAATAAAATTGATATGACAATAAAGCGTCACCCTAAAATCGGGTATATTTTCACGTTGGTAGCATAGTATTATGTAATTTAGTATGAGGCATGGGAGTACAATCGTGTTCAATTTCATTTTCGTTTTTTGTAATGTAAAGTGACATACAGTAACTAACATAATCAGTTTTTTTTCAGAGTCGAAAACGAAAATTTAATCCATCTAGAAGACAGTGTTGCCAGATAAACCTGAAGTCGATAAGTGTTTTAAGCTGTTGAGCTGGCTACTTGTTTAACTCTGTGCAGAAGGCGGACCAAGAATTTATTCAACTGGAAGAAAGACAGAAGAAAATAAATCCTTTAAATAATGCTTCTGAATTGTTTAATTGTAAGTTAATAAACATTACGAACAATTTAATTAACATTGATTTATGTAGGGAGGTAGGGATATCCTTACTTCTGTCAGCCTCGTGATCGCCCAGTTCGTGAAAATAATGATACCACATTGTAATCTTTCATATTTAGTAAAAGTCGCCCGGGATTATTGGGCCATATAGCCGCCTATCACCTATTACCGATGCTCTTAGTATGTGTCCTACTCAATCTGACCCCAAGAACGACCTGAAACTCCTAGGCTCCTTCCAGTTCGTCCCGGCTGGACATCTGCTACACCTGTACAGCTTCTTGATGTTACCAGTTCGAGCAGCTAAATTTGATGCCGATTTCACGCAAGTAGATAACAGCGGTTGAAAATGAAGGCATTCATTGAACTGTTACATACACACATGAACATGGTCTAGGGATATTTCAATCAAACCTAAATATCTAAAATTATACTAACTTTGTGTTAAGACACCTATACATTAAAATAAACCTCATTTAATAAATAGCCTATCTACTCTGACAATAATCTTTTGGATGAAGTTTTTTAAAAAAACTTAGTAGAAGAAGAAGAAAAACTAAGCCAAAAACCTATGACTTGATTAAAACTCCATAAACTTCTATAAATCTTTGTCAAACGGATCTCCGGTGTTCATTTAATCATGTCACGTAGACACTTGACCAGTAACGAATGTTAAGAGCAATGGACATGGTATTAAATGTTTAAAACGGGTATTATAGCGCGAAGATTAATCAAAGACAAGCATTCAGCTTACCTTCGTTGTTTGCCCGACGTTTCGACACAGTTACATGTGTCGTGGTCGCGAGCTGGCTGGAGTACGGCGGCGGCGTCGTTCACTGGTTGGCTGCGAATCCGGAACTACCCTCAAAAAGTCCCTGTTTCGACACGTTACACTAACGACATCAGCTGTACAAGTTGATCTGTTTTCCGCGGGAGGTTTAATTTTGTTCAGCACTGGTTTCCACGTCGAAGATAATTTATACCCGTCCTCTCGGTTGAAATTGGGGTATTTATCTATCTCTATCGCTTCACGCACAATTCTGGGATAATATCGGGGTTCTGTTGATAGGATTTTCGGATCGTGAAGTTCTATCCAGTGGTTTGGCCCGCTCTCAAGGAGATGTTCAGCTATCGCGGATTTATAGATCTGTCTATTCTTTACAGCTGCAATTTGCTCCTTGGTCCTCTCCGCTATACTGCGTTTTGTCTGGCCAATATAGGAACTACCACAGCTGCAGTCAACCTTGTACACTCCAGGCGTGCTAAATGGAATGGTATCCTTTGGAGTGCGCATATGTTTTGCTACTTTGGACAACGGTGTATATACAGTCTTGATGGAGTATTTCTGTAGTACAGTTCCAATTTTATCCGTAATCCCTTTCACATAAGGCATAAATGCTGGTTGCCGACTCGCTTCCAAAGGTTTTTGCTTCTTGGCACGCCTGGGTCTTCTCACCTTCGTGTATCCATTGCGTTTTAGTACCTCCTGAACATGATGTAGTTCACTCTGTAAGTATTCAGGGTCGCAAAGGTCATGGGCTCTGTTTGTAAGCGAAGTTACAACAGACTCCAGGTGTCGTGGATGGTGGTGAGAAGAAGCATGAAGATACCTGTCCGTGTGAGTGGGTTTTCTATAGACTGTGTGTGCAAGAGTACCATCCTGTTTAACAATAATCTTTAGATCAAAGAAAGCCAGAGTCCTGTTCTCTTCTATCTCATATGTAAAGGCTATCTTTGGATGTATAGGATTTAAATGTTTAAGATACAGATCCACCGCTTGCCTGTCTCCCTTGAAAATGCAGAAGACATCGTCCACATACCTCTTCCATAACCTGACGTGATTGGAATCGCGACTTAACGCTGTCTCTTCGAAATATTCCATCCAGATATTGGCTAACACCGGCGCCACAGGGCTGCCCATAGCCACACCATCGATCTGGAGGTAATACTGGCCCCGGTAGAGGAAGAAACTGCCGCCTAGGCAATTAATTTTCAAGCAGAGAAATGAGGTCTGGAGGTAAGTTATTTGACTCTAACTTGCTCCTCACCACTTCAAGACAGTCTTTTATGGGAACGTTAGTAAATAATGACTCGACATCAAAACTTACCATAATCTCGTCTTGTTCCAGCTTCAAACTGTCCAGAATTTTAACAAAATGGCGAGAGTCACATTGCTCTTAGGCAGCTTTGCCTTTCTAAGGAGCACAGCAACATCCTGTCTCAGAGTCTCGGCGTCGCTAGTCGGTATCTTATTCTTCAGAATGGCCTCTTCAACATTACAAATAATACTTTCGTATGGAATACGTCTAGGGGTGATGGGGCTATAATACCCGTTTTAAACATTTAATATCATGTCAGTGCGCGTTTCCTTAAAAAAAAAAAAAATTATTTAGCAATGGACATGATTGAAACTCCAGAACTCACAACAAGTTCATTCATATCAAGTTGGCACAATTATGGTTTGGGCAGGAATTCGTCTGTCTTGACGGCAGAACGGACCTCGTTTGGATACAAGGCAATATGACTGCTCTAAATACCGCGATGAGGTGCGCGAGCTGAGGTGAGCCTGTAATCTTGCCCCACAGACGGCAAATTTCCAGCTAATGCACGACAATGCCAGTCCACATACGGCGCGTATTGGGTTGCGTAATTGGTTACAACAGCACGATATCTAACCTTTAGACTGACCAGCATGCTTAGGACATGCTTCAGAAAAGAGCTCTCCAGAATTTCTCTGCACATATTATGCATGAAAACCAGCTTTTCTTGCATCTTCATCATAAAGACTGGGGACAGTATTCCAAGACAGAAAATTGACACCCTTGTTTTGAGTATCCAGAACCGCTGCAGATGTGTCAGAAATGACTTAGGTGCCACGCCACAGATTTTTTTGCGCAATGAAAAAGCATTTGACCACTATCCTACCTGATGTAAGCAGCGATGTGGTCGACGATGGAACACACATTGTTCATAAGGTACCTATTCACCAGCAACACTGCAGACTGTACTGCGCAGGAAACATAGACTCCGGGAAGTCATTCCACATCCTGGCGGTTCGCGTTAATGGTATATCCACCTGGTATGGATGACGTTTTGCCATTCTTCAATTCAAAACGCGATGGGGGTTAGGTTATGCAACTCCGTAGCACACTCTCCAAAATTCACCCGATAGAAGACATATAGGCACGTAACATCAAACGACCTGCATCGAGCATCAAACAACCTGTCGTAACCTACGCACGTGACGAGTATGAGTCTTCTAGCACGTCTCTATTGCCTCCAGAACCTCAAGCTCGTATTTTTCTGATCCGTCCCAAAGATGAAAGCAGTATTCCATACACGATCGAACTTGTGAATGTGAGCAACTGTCCCGGTGTGAAATACCGTCGCACCTTCGAGAGGATGCCCAGTTTCTTGGCTGCGCGTTGGCCCGTAGCCTCAATATAGGAGCCAAAGTTGAGGTTTGGGGTTAACGTCATACCTAAAAGCTCCAGCCGATTGCCTGTAGGCAGGGGTACATCCTGGAAGGTGGGAGCCAGATGAAATGGGCTCCTTTTTGTTGAGAATAGACACGCCCTGGGTTGTGATGTTTTAAAAAATAAAGTAATGTTTGAAGTTTTTCTTCTTCTTCTAAGTTTTTTTTAGGTTAACTTTAACCAAAAGATTATTATCAGATATCGTATATTAAATAAGTTATATTTTAATGTATAACTTAACAAAAAGTTACTATGATCTTAGAAAATTATGTTTGAAATATTCCTATACAATGTTAATGTTGTTTTACCCGAACTAATATTGAAAGAAATTTGAACGAAACACTTTTCATTTGACATGTACATCGATGTTCCGAAAATTACTTTTAATATCAAAACGGACATTTTGTATACCTGTCTATGTGTATGTGATAATACGTATAGGAAAGCGATTTTGTATGCAGCGATGATGACGTCAAAAAGAGAAATAGGCCCTTAATGTGGTGGATTTAGAGTAATAATGTGCTGGTGGTGAAAAATAATGTAGTGAGAGTGAGAAGTAAAGGAGAGGACTCATATTTGATCAATTTGTTATTCCCGTATAATGTTCCACGCAGCATTGAAATTTTAATGTGTTTTTGACACGACTTTGACTATTGACGACTTACTATGGCTATACTATAACTTGAACACGAAGAGAACTAAGCACATTGTTTGTGGCAGAATTGTCGGCTTTAAAGCTGAACATAAGAGCCAAGAAAAAAAAACTCTGTTTACGGAATAGTTTGTAATCGGTAATGTTACTTATTTGTTTCATACTACATAATGGATAAAGACCTGAATTTTATTACAAATCAAAAGGAAAAAGGGCTCTACTACATGAACGTACTATAGTTACATCTGAAGAATTCTTTTTCCAGTTTTTAAAAGTTGTTCATTTTGAAAAGCAGAACAACTTTTCCACGTTCTTTTTACACCGAGTATCTAATTTGACTTCTTTCACAAATTAAAAAATATTCCTGTTAGTTATTATTTGTTGACATGTAAATAAGTGCCTTAGTAATTAATATTGATGTGTAGATATAATGTATACCTATAAATTTGGTTGGTCTATGTAAAAATTACTTTTATTTATTATTCAGGCCGCACGTGTAAACACAGGTCTTTAGAATTCTTTCCACGTATACAGGGTCTTATCATTTAACTCGATATTTTATAGAATTATTCCAAAGTGATTTTTTTCCAATTATTTCCAACTCAGATCAAAATCAATAAAACTTTCAATCCACAACTGACGTATAATATAGAGAAGTTTGAGTAAGGGACAATATTTTCTGTCTAAGAATTTTTGGATTGAATATTGATGGGATGGATGGAATGAATGAAATAAATGCTATTTATCCCCATAATACGTAAGTACCAATGATTTGACGATAGGTACTAACTACTCCTATGTAGGAACTAGGAACTATCGGTTTATGTAAAGAAACATCGTAAATGCTTTGTACTTAACTGAATATTAAAATAAAAATGGTTTCTAAGGATATTTTTAACTAAAATGGCTATAACTTTAGTGTTAATGGGGCTAGAGGGATAAAATTGATATTTTGCGAAGGTACCAACTATAGTTGCCGTAACTTGGCTAACTCCACCATGGTCCAGCCATCCTGACGTCAGAATGGCGAGCCACTTGTAAATGCTATTTATTCTCTTTTTACGTAGGTACCAACTATTCTACGATAGGTACCAACTAGTACCATGCTGTACTAACTTTTCGTATAAGGAATCACTGAAAAATGCAACATGGTCCAGCCATCCTGACGCACACTTTTTTATCTCTGGGTCAGACGAAAAACATGTGGTACGTACATTATATTTTATTTAAAATCTATCAACTATTTATTTGTGTATCCGATATATTTTCGGATTACGCAAATATGACCACATTTCGGAATTTCGTCAGAAACTCAAATGGCTCAACATTCAGAAACGCTCATATATTATCTCTCTTGTATAATATTATCAACAATCCCTTCTCTCCACAGTACCTTAAAGAGCGTTTCATCTATCTTCGGCCTGATTCCAATATGACGCGTACCTCTCGACAGCTTCATCTTCGTACTCCTGAGCATAATATGGCGGGCTACGCGGATTCTTTTACCGTGACGGCCATTCGACTTTGGAATGATCTCCCCCTAGAAATTAGGAAATCCACCACAGTCCACATTTTTAAAAGGAAAGTGCACGAGCACTATCTGAGGAAACAAGAGTGAAACTCAATGTGGTATGATATGTATTCTGTATTCTGATAAGTATGTATGTGTGTGAATATTGTATGTATATGTATGTATGTATGTGTGTGTATATATGTATATATACATTATATATATTTTTAGTATATTATATAATTATGTGTATGTGTATGTTTTGTGTACAGCATGTTTATGTTTTTTCCTAGAACTATGTTGTAAGGAACATTATTTCCTCAAACATATGGCCACCTTAACCACACCGCATAGCCCAAGGTTAGCTGGAAGATAATGCTTTGTAGCATTAAGTTCGCCTTTGTACAATTTTAGTGCAATAAAGTGTTAAATAATAATAATAACTATTTAATAATTGTGTGTTTATTCGACTGTACTTTTAAAGTAGGCATTTTGTTACGATGTCTTTTTACGATGATGTCCTATATATTATGTAGGAAATATGAGAAGTTGGTTTTGGTCTACATAGGATTTTTCGTTGTAGGTATTGACAGCCGGACCCGATATATCTGCTGCTCTCGGAAATTCGACTAAGTCCCTAACTTCATAAAAAAATCGAACAATATTCCAGTCCAGAATCAATTTTTTTTGCTTTTTTCACGTTTTATAGGTCCAGGAAGCGCCCCCAAGGGTATACTCCAACACGACCTTTGCGCCCCTAACTTTACCCCCGGACCTTACGGCTAGCTCTAATGGAATACGTTGGATTCTCGTGACGTTCCCGAGGTAAGGGAAGCGCTGCGGGCTCGCCGGTGAGAGTGGCGGGTGAAACAGTGGTATCGACCATAACAGTGTCTCTACCAGGTGACGGGCCGACCCCACCCACACTTCTCACCTGTGATACCGCGCGATCCTCTGAAACATCACTAGAATCTTGCGCCAAGCCAGCAGCTTGTGCTCTGGTTAACATTTTGTATTACAAGGGCTTCAAAGGACCAAAAATGTAACGGAGGGAAATAAATAACTGTGTTTCCCCAAAATGAAACCTCTGGTTGAAAAGTTTGTGTAAAGTCTTGTGAAAAGTTGATAATGACATTTTTCACATAAAATGTATAAAAAGAATTAATAAAAAACTACAAGGTTGAGGCTGTCCTGGATAATAACTTAATAAATACTAATATCAAAGAAAAAAAAGAACAACCAGTAAAGATGTTCAAAAGTAAGTTTTCTCAAAATTAAACAAAAATTAAATGGGACCGGTGTGGAGAATCGCTGTATTTCAGACAAGAACTTAATCATCATAATCGGTTCACCCAGTCGAAATAAATAAGGTAAGAAACATAAAAAAATACAGTTGAATTGAGAACCGCCTCCTTAATCCGAAAATCCGTTCAGTCTACATACCAATATGAGTGATGATTATTATAGTATCAGAAATAGAGTAGATACATAAGGTGACTATGCAGTAAGCCCCCGGTATTCACACCCTCGACTATTGCTCCTGCCACCTCCACGACCCAACATTTAATTTCCGCTAAACTAAACTGCGATTTGGAAGGAGCTTGCACCTACCTTAGAAGATACATGGTAAAGATTGTACAACATTTTATTAAGACAAAATGTACAGGATGTCAACGATTTTGTTAAAAACTGAACACTTTTACAAAAACAATAGAAGTAAAATACACGATGTACCTATAAACAATTCATTTTCAACATGTCCAATATACCGGTTTGAAAACTAGCTGAGCACCTTTGTTGTGATGTGTTGTGATGGGATAATTGATATCCACGTTATCCATCTTATATTACAGTAGGTATATCTGTATGTTAATGTCTTTTTATTAGAGAGACTATACGTCATAACTGTCTGCACTCACAGAAAGAATCCCCGTTCGTGTCTGATCCGATTCAATCGAACGACGCGATGCCACCTCTGCAGCGGCGACGACTGGGAGGAGGACGCCTAGCACACGCTGGCGAATTGCCCTGCTTAGTCTTCTTACGCTTAGTTCGAAAGAGAGCCATTCACGGTAACGCTGTACGGGGAACCAAACTGGAAAGCGGTGGTATGCTTCTGTGAGAGCGCCATGCTCCAAAAGAAGGCCGCGGAACGAGATCGGGAGAGAACCGATCCCACTCGAAGAAGAGGACGCAGATCGCGCCACTAGGGGCCCGGGCGACGAACACGGCTACGGCAGGTGCCCTGCCTGTCGTAAGAGGCGACTAAACGGGATTTAAAACAATAGGGGCTATGTGTCACCCGAGCAGGGCAGGGCCCTGAATGACCTACCTAGAACAACCCCAGTGGAGGGGCAGTGGCGACGTGTGCTCTCTTGCTGCCACCCAGCACCGCGAAGTGCAATAGGGAGGGGGGCTAAAATAGTCCTCCGCGTGTAGGAGGCAGTGCGAGGGTGGCACCGGTGCGTTCTTTGAAGATCCCGGAGTCACCCGACATGCACCGCCGAAAGCCACCGGAGGGGTTTTAGTCGGTGTAAATCTGACATAACCCAGTCACACCTCTGGGCGGCTATGTATCCATAACGGATTTCCCCTTCGAAGGCAAAAGAGGTACAAAATCGATAAATAATTTAGGACTAACGACACACATAAATCCACTGTTGTATAAAGACCATTGCGAGTTTAGGTTAAATAGGAGTGTAAGGTGTAATTATATCAAGGCATATTTCACACATGTAGTTATACACACATGATTAGTACGACTCAGTGAAACGACATAGTGTACAAGCATAGTACTATTTGCCTGCTCTCTTTAATATTCTACTGATCGGAATATGGTTAACAAAATTAATTCTCACCCAAAGTGGAACTGCAAAATTTTAAATTCTTTTCAAAAATAGTTTATTCATTTTTTGTGGTATTTGTACTAAACTATATGGGACTTAGTTTCCTGAAATAAATACTTTTTATTTATTTTTATTATTATTTAATAGGGGAACATCATGGGACATTCATGATGTAACTACAAATATAAGTATCTTACTACGTATACTAAGTATTTATTAAGAAACACATCATAGCAGATAGCTCCGTATTCTTGAACTTTTCTTAAGTACAGATCTACTCAAGTACGATTGTTTCGCTCTAATCGTATTTGTGTAAAAGAGTCAAATGGTGCTCGAGCGACGCTTCTATGCTGGTTATTGTTTTAAAATACAGGCCAGTGTTATATCAGAGGTCTGGCATAAGGCAGAAGCTCTCACGAGAACCGAGCCACGCGATGACAGACGGTCCATGACAAAAAAATATTATTTCTTGACAAAAAAAGTTATCAGGCGCTGATAATTCAGGAGTGGAACAACGAACTATCTACCCATAGACGTGCATCTTGTTCAAGTATATGGGACTTGCATCAGGCCATTGTAAAATGAGCTGTACTACATCATAAAGCTTTTGAATAGACGAGTCAATGTAGAGTGTATGTTGGAGCTGAGTGCAGAGCTATACGTAGACGAGACGTCGCGGAGTAAACAAAGAGCGCGTGTGGAAACTCCCGACGTTTCCGCAGCCGGGTTACTGGCGGGCGCAGACTGCCCGCAAAGTCACTGACTTCCACCTATAAATAACACATTCTTTGTAGTAATTTGTACTGGGCTCAATATAGTGTTGCTATTTACAAACGAGGTGACAATAATTGACGAATGGCACTCCTCTATCAATCTAATGAGAGTGAATTAATTATACTGTTAAAGTGTGTCGTTGTTGAGTGATGTAATCAATAGACTTGTGTTGATACGTGTATAGTATTGACACGATAGTTTTCTTCTTGATACGGTCCAATAACTTTCCAAGCTTGTTCCTTTTCATAGACATAGACATAGACATAACTTTATTTTCGATAAACAAATACAACACACACACAATAAGATAACAAAAACAAAAAAAATAATAGTAATAAGAATACATTTTTACATAAATAATTGTATTATTTTTCAGTGGGTTAAGTTTCAATATTTAAGGTTTGAGACGGTTTTCGGGGAACTTGGCCAATGTCTACAACCTGCCGCCGAGACAAAAACCATGATCCACAGATAGATAGTACGTCGTCGTCTGAACTACGGTTATGGATTTTTCGCCCTCAACGTCGTCAATCTCCAATGAGAAGTTTTCTAAAAATAAATCTGTCACGGAATCTGAAAAACAAAAGAAATGTTTCTGTGGTTAATATGATTGTTCTTCGAACTCGCTCTTTTGTGGGATTTTTTACAGGACTCAGTCTCCATTCAGTCATGCCCAATAACGAGTGCTTTAGGTTCTACCAGTAGGTACCGAATACCTACCGTCATTTTTGCAAAGTGTATAGCGTAGATAACTACTAACGAATGTTCGTGAATTTTGGTCCAGATTGGTATCATCAACAACATTCAAACTAAAACAATGCACGAGTTCTGGGAACCCTTTTCACGGAAATCTATTCATGGAGGTCCATTCCCGTTAGCTCTATTATTGAATGACAGTGGCCTGTATCCAATTAAGGGACAGTGAAATGTAATTGACATTGATATCCACAACCCGCCATGGGGGAGCAAAAGTGAATGTTTTGAAATAATACAATAGTTAGTAAATTCACATATAAAGTAAATAATGTCGTATTTAGGGCAGCCATCGGATGTCCTGTTACGATACAAGTCTAATTATTTTCAAAAAGGAATTAATTAAAATATTTTAACTTATTGAGAAGGATTATGGGAATACTAGATATAGAACAAGCTTGTAACCCGAATCTGCGCAAATAAAACTACCCTATGTAGGTATGCACTAAAACGTGAATTCCGAAATGTTAAAACCGAGAATATCTTGAAATGATGAAAAAAGTTCGAGTTCTTTATTAGCTTTGTATTACGTGAACAAATGATACAATTTTCGTGTCATAATAAACACAATTGTTTCTCTCAGACAGCGGCGCTAATCGAATTTCATCCATCCTCTCTATGTGAACAAACCGCCGTAGCATTCCCTTTTAAAACTTGGTCATCTTCTTTCAATTCGCAACTTTCTCTTATCGCACTATTCCTTATTCTAACATTCAATGTGAGGACTTCATGCTTCGCATGGATCGCGCTCACTCTTTTTTCAATATCTTTATCAAACTTTCAATCAATAAGTATCTTATAATCTCAAATATTGAGAGTGAGTGCGTACACACACTGTTTTTTCAGTATTCTCGACTACCATTGGTTTGGTCCTCCTGGCATTCGCGTTCATTCCTTTCGCTTTAATCAACAAATAATCATCTTTCGCAATTCATACCTTCCAAACAACTGTCTATGAACAAATTTAACAGCTAAGTTGACGCCACGAATCCTCGACTTAGACCTTTACTACTTACTTACTAATAGCTCGAGTACGCTCCGTTAACCCTGAAACAGGCACTGGAACCATCATAAAATATACAGATTTCAGGGCCCGTATCAATGTCAAAACCCGAACCGAGACACCAGTAATGTCCACAAATGATTCCTGGAGATTGTAAGCCATGTGTATGAAGGCACAGAAAACCAAATTTCAGCCTAGCTCCAAGATACTTATAAAGTACAATTTCATTATCTTCACTATTTGTACTAACGACGTCTACATTCAAACATTTTTTCAAAGTATTCCTTCCATCTTCCTAGAACCATACTTTCTACATTTAAAAGCTTTCCATCCTTATCTCTGATTACGTTCATACTAAGATTATCTGTCTTGCTTCTGACTGAACAGAGTAGTGTCTAAAATAGCTTTATATTATTTCGGAAGTTGTTAGAGAACCTCTTACCTTCCTCTCTTTCAACTCATTGTTCTTATTACTTATTTCACTTTCTTCTTCAAGCACTTATAATGTAACATTTTCGGTTTCCTATCAGGGGACATTCTTCCTCTTTCGTACTCAGTTATCTTTGATGTCTATATCTTTTTTATATTTACCTTTATAAATCTTATTTTCTTTCGTTACTTTTATTTCACGAATTTCACGAAAATCCCGGGACGGAATATATTTTTCACGTGACTGCCGGCCTACTGGATTTCAACGTAAATTGCCGGTTGCGAACATTCATCATCATCATCAGCCCATACTTATCCACTGCTGGACATAGGCCTCTCCAATTGCACGCCACTGTGATCTGTTTTCGGCTTCTCGCATCCAGCTTCTGCCAGCCATCTTGCGTATATCATCAGTCCACCTTGCCTGAGGGCGTCCTACACTCCGTTTGCCGAGACGCGGTTTGCGAACATTAGTACGTACTAAATGCTAAACGTACATACTTATTTTTTAACGTTGAAATAGCAGTATACAAACTAGTCTGCAATATCATGTGAAAATAATTGGTTTTATATTAATAATGAGCTTTGGGGAATTTCCAAATAAGTGGAGCAGTGGAATTTAGATTTATTAACTTTATTTCGACTGGAATTGAACTGAGAAATTTAATCAAAATAAATGATGAGATGTGTTGCATGGTTGAACCCAGTCTTGTTGACCGGTACAGTGTTGATTTACTGAAAGCAAACATCCTAATTAGGATTTACAATTATTTAAAATGTCATCTCAGTATGACGGAGGGGTTATTCGAAATTGTAGGGTTTGGGTTGGTTGATGAGTTGGGTTGTTTAACCTTAAAATGATCCGAAGTTTCTGTTTAACACTTTTGGAGACATATAACAAAAAACAACATATATTTTATTATTATTAATTCGACGAGCGAGACCCATTCACGAAAGGGTTAAGTTGTAGTTTACTCGAGCAATTGATGGACAAGTTCAAGGCGAATACCTTTGAGAAGTACGGAATTTACTTTGTATTTCTCTTTATGACAATTTCCGTGGATCGCCATCTATACAATGGTAGGTACCTACATAGCTATAAGTTTATATCACTGGGTGTTTAGTCCAATCAAACGCCGACATCTGGCCTTGCTTTGCTCCAGATTGAGCTGTCAATCAAGCGTATTTTGCAGTGCTTAGTCCGTAATAGGCACTTTGCTCCAATTCCAATAACAAAATTAGTCCACTTGATAATTAATGGTCTCTGCTGGTGTTAATGTTCAATTTCTTGTCATGTAGGTACAAACGTATTACTGACATTTGAGAGCGTTAACTTAACAATTTTGAAGACAATTTTCTGGGCCTTTGTTATCGTTAGTGAAGATAGCGCAAGCTGAGGATGTCTATTATTTTATTTGCGTAGACTTGACTTAGAAAATCAATTGTTTGAGCCAATGATTATCCCACTCATAAAAAAATCTAACGTTAAAAAAAAACCTGGGCCGAAATGGCAGTACATCGCACCCGTTTATCGGAGACAAAACTAAAGCGGAGAACTTTAAGCGGAGTTTAGATTAGCAATAAAATTTGCAGAAGTCGACTTCTGCAAGTCAAAATCGCTGTGTAAACGTGTAGCAAGTTCATTTCTGCAAGTTTTCTTTGTGCATCGAACTTGCTGCAATTTTTATGTGTAAACTTTAAATATAGGTGACTTCTGCAAATTTGCAGTATAATAGCCGGCCTGTTTAGACAAGCAATAAAACTCGCGATAGAAAACTTCTGAAAGTAATTTACAATAATGTTCAGCAAGCTTCAGCACAGAGTTGAGCAAGCTATCTAAGCAAGTTTTGCAACTTCCAGAACTTGACACAAGTCAAAATTTTAATATTCCAGCAAGAACTTGAACTTTATTTTGTAAACAAAATAAGTTTTTTGTCTGCAAGATGTCAGCAAAAAAACCCCGATTTTAAACGTGTCTTGTCCCCTTTCATTTGATACCCCACTTGAACATATTTGTATAGAGTCGACTTTTTTCCCCACTTTCAACCCTCATAACTTTGAACAAATTATCCAATTTTCATTTAATAAACAGATTCTAAATATAAGTGGTGTACTCTTTCATTTAATACCCCACTTGGATACATTCATTCAAGTATAATTTTTCATCCCCCATAACTTTTGAACGGCTCAATCGATTTTCATCAAACATGTCTAAGAACACTTGCCCGTAAAACACCTGTAATACAAAAAAAAACTAAATTGAAATCGGTTTATTCCTTTGGGAGCTATGATGGCACAGACAGACGGGCACGTCAAACTTATAACACCCCTCTTTTTGCGTTGCGGTTTAAAAATTATAAATTATTACAAAAATAATCATACTCAATACATTTACGAATAAGAGAAGAGGGGGTAAAAAAATATGGACCAAGAAATCGACTGGCAAGATTATTAGATTATTCTTCTTGGATCTTTTCTTCACTTAAATCCGTTGGCGAAATTCGGCACTCACATTATGCATACTCAACTACCTACTACTACGCCTGGACTATACTTACTTTTTGGTATTAACAAAAATAAAATTTTATTGTTGCATTGTTCACACACTGACATACATCTAAACAGTCTTCCAAAAACTTCTAGAATTGTACTATCACAAGTAGGAGTATGCGTCTGAAACCATATAAACAGAGGCTATGAGTCTTTATTTGTTTTGGGGTGTACACAGGAAAGAGAACAAACACAATGTGTATGAACTAGGCATAGAGGGTTTGAATGGACAATTTGAGTTACAGATGACAGCAGTCGGGCAAGAAAAGCTCTGTGGTTCACTTCCAAGGCTGGCAGACAGGGAAGTAGGTAAGCTGAGGGCTATGAATATCGAGCTAAGCGATGTAATAAGTGAAAGGAATAATAAGTAGAGGTAGCATTACTATTGGGAGCAGACATCTTAGGGTACATCATGACGGGTAACATACAACAAATTAAAGAAAGTTTCGTGGCTTTGGAGACTAAGCTAGGATGGTGCATTCAGGGATCCTTATCAGTTAAAGGTGTTACTGCAGTGAGTTCCAATGTGTGAGGTTTTCTATAACAGATCGGTGGTCATTGGAAACTCTGGGTATTAATTAAGGATTCAGATGTGGTGAGTAATGATAAACAGCTGAATGGTAATGTGCTAGTGTCTTACATTGTTTCAGGAGTACAGTGTGTCGAAATGAAGATGGTCGATATGAGGTGACGTTACCCTGGAATGATGGATTATTATAAAGACATTACTTACAGGTTGATCTCAACGAGTAAGAAACTAGAAGATACAGGTAAGATAGATTGTTATGATAAGGTTTTCAAAGTCGGGAGAGAGCTTTATTGGGTGACAGCAGCGCGTCGATATGTCAAGAAGGTAATCGATGGTTGTATTGTCTGCAAACGGTTTAGTAGTAGACCAGCGCGTGTAGAGGCGGCACGGCTGTATTTCAAAGGGGGCAATATGTGTATATGGATAGTTTTATTTACTTTCGCAGTGTATAGGTCGGTTCATATGCAGTTAAAAAATGACATCCACTTCTGGGCACAGGCCACCCTAGATATTCATATTAATAGTTAAGACAGGACGTCTGTCGAGTCCACTAGTCTTATATATAAAAAAGCCACTTTTCATTGTCATTCCATAACTCCGGAACGGGTGGACCGATTTCGCTAATTCTTTTTTTGTTGTGCTTATTAATGACAGCAGAAGGTTCTTATGAAAGAAAAAAATGATATCCAGTGCTGGGCACAGCACTGGATATAGTTAAGACAGGACAACGTTTGTCGAGTCCACTAGTCATTTACCTCTATATAAGCAGTATTTTTGTGGCCGGAGGATGTTGGCTATTGCGTAGTTGCTATGGTAACATTAGGGTCAGAAAAATAACATGTTTTGGTACTAAAATTGAAATGTAAAAGAACAATATAAAAGTACATTCCAGAAATTGAGTTTTCTAATTGATTAGTGTAACAATCGCATATTTCTCCGGCAAGTTCCTCACAATCGTAATAGCACAGATATTATTATAATATATTGTATATAGATATACATTTAAGATAGGTACCTATTTTTAAAATGATGATGAAGGTGAAGTAAAGGTGCCTTGACCACTACCCGACTTGTAATATGTATATTTTAGTAATAACAGTTTATCTAGTACGTGTATATTATAACAATTATTATTCAGCCCTGGTATAATAATGACAACATTAAAAAAGATAAAGTACTAATAACTGTTTGGAGTTATCATTATACTAGTTATGCAACGGTTACACATAAAGTTGTAACCAGTATAAGAGAAGTATGTTGTGTGCATACGAACGTAAATACTATGTTATGCGGTTATCCTACTAGGTTATCCCTTTCCTTTTAATATTTATTTACCTAATAAAAAGTAGGATGCAATAACGAATATTAAGAAATACTTTGTAAAAGTTAGTTTTTGCTTTAGACGTAGGTGACATTGCTGTGTGGCCTTCGTTTTTCAGACCTCTTGTAAATCAGTACGATTTACTATATGATAGTATTCTTATGTTTGCGTTTCTTATTTGCCATCGTTGAATGGCGTAGCAGGCGTTTATTATGCCCAGGCAGTGGATCCCCAGCGACCTAGAAGTTTTATACATATTAAGTCCTCTGAGAGACACCACGTCTACCTCTTTTGTTTGTTATCGAATCATCGGTGAATATCCTTAGACCTGCGTGTTTAGTGCCCCGTATCCATTTAGAAATGTTATGCATGATGCTGCAATAATTGGTATTTCTTTTACCATTTTCTCATGGTTTTCTGTGTGTGGTTGTTTCCCCCAAAAGTTTAGGCTTCCAGTGCGTATTCTCCTCACTTAGGAGGAGCTTCTCCTTACCATGTTTATTATCCAGATATAGTCTATGAGTAGTGTTTCTGTTTTATGTGCATGCAGTGCCCTATTGATGCTACTGTAAGTAGTTTTATCGAAGGTACTTTGTGAAGTAATTAATGTTGCCATGCAGACATTTTTCTGTTTCAGTTCTTTTTCGATGGGCCGAGTCTGTTGATTTTCCCGAACTATATGTATATTGTTTTCGGTTACCTATACACTATCTAGAATCTAGCTATTTCTGGTGGCCTTTTCTATCAGTTCTCTCAGTCGCATAGTCTCTCTAGTACTTTTAAGAGAAACAATGTAAATGTAAGTTGCCGACCTCGGCAGCCGCGCAGCACTGTTGTCGGGATCGGAATCATACCTTTACATATCTGATCTGTCATGGTTTGTACCTATGTCCTCCTTTTTGGTATATATCTGAGTTCTGTGCCCCATTACTACCCAACTACAGAAATATTGATCAAATCGTCCAGAAAAAAAAACTGGGAGTTTTCAAACTACCGCATCTCGATTTGTTTTTAGTACGTAAAGGTGTGGAGAGATCTATTGCATCCATGGAGATATATCTTATATCTGTGACGACCGAGATGGAATAGAGGCACCTGAATGTAAGGACGGTTGTCGTTTCTATTCAATTCTGAGGGAAAATTTAAGTCAATTGTAAAGAAACATTTTAATATAAGTAAGGCTTGATGAAGCGAAGTCCGAAGAGAGGAAGAGGACACCATTACCCTCAAATCGGGCCACCTAATGTACTTCCGCGAGGGAGACCAACAATCCCAACGCGGCGTTGGGTTTCTTGTGAATAAGTCCTTGTGTAACAACGTTCTGGAAGTGTCTAGTGTGTCAAACAGGGTAGCATACCTTGTCATAAAACTTACCGAGAGGTATAGTCTGAAAGTGGTACAAGTGTATGCACCGACCTCGACACACTCGGACGATGAGGTGGAGGGCCTGTTCGATGATATACCGAAGGCCCTCCACTCCACTACTAAGACACATTACAGCGTTGTTATGGGGGACTTTAACGCTAAAGTGGGAGTACAGAATTGCAATGAATCGGCAGTAGGATCCCATGGATTTGGAGCAAGGAATCATAGGGGGCAAATGCTAGTAAACTTCCTCGAACGAGAGGGGCTATTTCTGATGAACTCGTGGTTTACGAAAAAGCCCCAAAGGAAGTGGACCTGGCAAAGCCCCGATACTATGACCAAAAATGAGATCGATTTCATCATGACGAACAAAAAGCACATATTCAGAGACGTCTCTGTGATCAACAGGATTTAATACCGGTAGCGATCACCGACTAGTCAGAGGCTCTCTGAATATCAACCTTAAGGCTGAACGTGTCCGTCTGATGAAAGCCAGGCTCCAACCAACCATGCTCCAAACTATAATGGGATCCGAAGCTTTCCAGCTAGCTAAGTTTGGAGTACCGATTCGTTGCCGTGGAAACCACAGCAGACGTGAACAAGAACCTCGAAAATGTGACTCGGGTCCTCAGGGAAGAGGGTACGAGATTTTGTGATGCAGCGTAAGGGCAGTAAGTCAAAGCTTTCTGAGGAGCCTTTACGGCTGATGAAGGAATGACGTGAAAATCCGCCCGTCACTTCGACCGCAAGGCGGGCTTTAAACCAGGAGATTAGTAAGCACGTGCGGCACGACCTCCGATGCCACAATACTCCTTCAATAGAAAGAGCAATTGAGCAGAATCAGGGGTCAAAAGTGTTCGTACAATCTCTTGGAAGAAGCCACCTCGCGAAGTTGACCACAGCAAGTGGAGAAGTCGTCACTTCGAAGCCGTCAGTCCTTTCGGATGTTGAAGACTTCTATGGCCAGTTATACGCATCGCATGCATCTCGCCCTGATCCCGAAAATGGGGACTCTAGAGCCCCATTGACACGCCACTCCACCGAAGACCTGCCAGAAGTCAGTACTGGCGAAATTGAGATCGCTCTTAGACAGCTCAAAAACGGAAAAGCCCCAGGAGAGGATGGCGTTACAACAGAACTATTAAAGGCTGGAGGTAAACCGATATTGAGGGAGCTCCAAAAGCTTTTTAACGCTGTCCTGTTCGAAGGGAGAACTCCGGAGGCGTGGAGTAGAAGTGTGGTCGTCCTGTTCTTCAAAAAGTGAGAGAAAACCCTGTTGAAGAACTATCGACCCATTTATCTTCTAAGCCACGTCTACAAGCTGTTTTCAAGAGTGATCACAAACCGTCTTGCGCGAAGACTCGACGAATTTCAACCTCTCGGAGCAGGCTGGATTTCAGAGCGGTTATGGCACCATAGACCACATCCACACAGTGCGGCAGATCATAGAGAAAACTGAAGAATATAATCTGCCCCTGTGTCTAGCATTCGTGGACTATGAGAAGGCCTTTGACTCGGTTGAGATCTGGTCCGTTCTGGAGTCTCTGCAGCGTTGCCAAGTTGACTGGCGATACATCATGTTCAATGAACATGTTCTACCGGAACCGATTTCAGGACATGGCACCGTTTTTGAAGTAGTTCAAAAATATGTTTACCTTGGGCAGACATTGCAGTTGGGTAGAAACAACTTCGAGGACGAGGTAAACAGAAGAATTCAGCTGGGTTGGGGAGCATCAGGGAAGTTACGTCGAGTCTTAACATCAGCGATCTCACAGTGCCTGAAGACATACGTCTTCAATCAGTGTGTCCTACCTGTAATGACATCAGGAGCTGAGACGTGGATACTGACGGCACGGCTGGCCCACAAGCTCAAAGTCGCACAGCGTGCTATGGAAAGGGTTATGCTCGGCGTTTCTCTGAAGGACCGAATCAGAAATGAAGTGATTTGACAGAGAACCAAAATCATCGACATAGCTCATCATTTTAGCAAGTTGAAGTGGCAGTGGGCCAATTTTGCTTTATTTGTCCGTTTGTAATTAAAGAACGTACCTAACGTTCTTTAATTATCTGCTAAAGGCGTTAAACTAAATCAAGGTAAACTTACACACGTCGAACATATTATCTAGGGATATGGCCATTTCTTTCATACAAACATGCGCTGATTAAAGTGATACTTACTTGTACATGCTTCTGTTACTACTGTATTAGGCGGATATTGTTGTAAGAATACTCAAAGTAATAATCTGATTCCTTCAAGACACTACAACCATACATCAAAAAGATAAAACAACAGCAAAAAATAATACACGAGTCATCGTATAAAGTTCTCTTGAAACTGGTGTACATATCAGCCTGAGGCTCTGAAGGCAATAGAGAGGCGTGCTAGAAGGCTCACAGGCTGTTTGATGCTCAGCTACAAAGTCTAGAGCATCGCCGCAAGGTTGCGAGCCTATCTGTCTTATATCGGGTGCATTTCGGAGAGTGTGCTACGGAGATGCATTGCTTAGTATCCCTATCACGCTTTCACAATAGGACAACCAGGAGAACGGTAAAACGTCCATCATCCATACCAGGTGGATATACCATTTACGTGAACCAAAAGGTTTGCGTTTACTTTCATAGTGCCAACCACCAGGATGTGGAATGACTTTGCCGGTGTCAGTGTTTCCTGAGCAGTACAGTCTGAAGGTCTTCAAGTCGCGGGTAAATTGGTATCTACCTAATGAACAAGTCGATTCCCAATAAAAATGTCGGTAGTGCAATTTTAGGAATATTTAATAGTGTAGGTACTTTTCTACACCGTTAGATTGGCGATATTAAGATCTATAAACTTATACGTATACTCAGGAGCCACATTGACACGCCACTTCACCGAAAGGTATCAAAGATTATCACGTAAAGGTATCAAAGATTATAAGCTGTTGTTGAAGTATGTACCACAAATAGTTTAGTTTTAATATCTCAATAGAGACCATCGAAGTGTGCTTCATCGTAGACCACATCGCTGCTTAACATCAGGCAGGTTGGTGGTCAAACGCTTGTTTATTGAGTTTAAAAAAAAAATATATCTGTTCGGTACTTGCCCCCTTTCTGGTTTTGTCCAATTTATGTTAATGCCATATAATTTGTAGATATTTGCCCACTTTTTCGAATACCCTTGTAAATGTTCGTATTTTGCCCCCTTTCGGAGTTTGCCCCCTTTTTTGACTCATCCACTTTGCATTCGCGTTTTGTACTAAATTTGAACCAAACTATAGATATTCTTTGTTTGCCCCTTATTTGTACAGTTAGCACTTTCCTATGATAAACTTTGCTCTTAAACCGTAATATCTGTATCTACCAATGATGTCATTTTGTACTCATTGGAGCAATTACTGGCTGGATTTTATAAGTCAGTGGATGAAGCCTGGGGTTTTACGTTTGGTAAGCTGTTATCAGTACATATCGTCATCGTACCATAAATGCTACGGAAGGATGGCATTTTCGCCTAAATGGAATAGTAAAAACGAAAAAACCTGATTTATTTTTACTCATTAAAATTTTAAAGGATGAAAGCATTCACTAAATTTTTTTGATAAGACGCAGTAAAATGCACGTCCCCTACTCGAGAAAGAGGCAGGAAAAAGATGTAGTCACTGATCGAAGGATAGTGAAGATAGTGAACGATCTCGTGCAATGCAAAATTAATGTAGAAGAGTGCTTATCAAGACTGGTGAAAGTAAAATTTACGTAAGCGAGATAGTCCGTTACTAACATTCAATTTTGTATTCCTTATAATTTTTAGTATTAAATATTTGTTAAGTTCTGTTTTGCCTAACTGTACAGAAGAGGGCCAATGTCTTCTTTTTGTATGATCGTTACGAAAGGGGGTCAAATCAAGATAAAATTTACACGTCGTCAATAAAAGGGGCATAGTACGACCAAAAAGTAGGGGTTTCTAAAAAGGGGGCAAATCTCTACAAATTACCTGGGGCTCACACTCAGTAGGCAAAAGTAGAAAGGGGGCAAGTACCGAACAGATCATATTTTCGATCATTCCGGTTTCGGTATCTCAGTGTTAGCTGCTGAAGGATTAACCCATACGTCGACAAATCCCGTCCGTCGATGTCATAACGATAACATTTTTATTGTCTTATTTTGAGTGTCCACAAAAGTGTTAAGTTTTTTCCCCTGACAACAATTTCCACCTAATGCTTTACTAACAGTAGTATCTTAAACTGAGAACATAACACTTTAATCAGCGCATGTTTGTTTGAAATAAAGGATATCTAATTTTTGTGTACGTGTTTATTTATAACTTATGAACCTCCGATTATTTCTTTAAATAATTTGTAATGGATACCAAATAGTTACGTACTTATGTTTGTTTGGTTAAAATTATGTAAATAGTTTAAAGTAAATAGTTTAAAGGGGTTTAATTGAGGACTGGCGCAAAGTTACACTTACGTAACAGCAACGTAACACACCACTTTTTATAGACTGTATGCTGTACTAATGCTATTGCGAAAGTGAAAAACGTGAAAGTTTGGATTGATGTTTGTTACGCTGCACGCTGTCACGTAAAAGCGTAAAAAATACTGAATGGATTACAATAATATTGCTTATACATTGGACATAACACATACCTAGGCTACCCTTTATTTCTATTTTTTTACCGAAACGGGATAAACTACAGGTAACACCGCCGTGGTACATCTATATTTCCATGTTTTTGTAAAAAAATGTCAAAGTCTAAAAATATTTTTTTTCTATATATTAAAGTCGGAAGTAATAGCCTCGGGCAGCTGTTGGCGATATCTTATAAAACTGGCTTTGCTAACAAGTATCTATCTCAATATTGTTCACCAGGTGTATAGGCGCGAATATAGTCAAAGATCTATCTGATTATATTAGACAGCTTAGATTAAATCCGCGTACCTATATCCAACAAAAAATATAATCAGAAGCCCTTCATCTGATCCTTGAAACTCCTTCGCAGTGACAAGGCGTTTCAATAAGATACTTTCTTATAAGAGATAGCACAAGTAGGGTTTTACGCCGAGGTTATCTACTAGGAACTGATACATAATATTTGAAATATCAAAAACGGGAGATTCTTCATCATAAATCGACGTACAACAAGCATTGACTAAAAGAAGTTCACAGTATCACAAAAACGAAAGTTTGTAAGTGTGTGAGGGTGTATGTTGGTTATTTCTTTACGTCTAAACAGTTAGAGCGATTTTTATATTTTTTTTGAGTGTATGGAGTCAACCGACACCCCAGATACATAGGCTATATATATTTTATCTCAATATTTCCATGGGAACTCTTCTTTTTTCCAAAACTCTATATATGTATGTACCTTAAAATTAAACTGAACTTGGAGTTCAGAAAAAAATAAATACTCAACCAATAATAGATTTCCCAAAGGGTCTAGACAGGCGCCGCCGGCGCAATGTGTGACAGCTTTCAATCTTATCTTAACCAATTAATTGTCAGAAACAGACAGTTCAGATAATGGCCACTTGTTGTTCGTAAACAAGTTTTCGATCGCGTCCGGCCGAGGGCAGGATTAGGTACGTACTTTAATATTTATAACTATCCTACCATGTGTTGCTAGGCCATTATTGTCTGGGTTTACTTTAGGCACAGAACATAATGAACAATAGCATTGTTTACTACTGTGTAAGTCTTGACTGTTATAAAATATAGTCGCGCGCGGGTAAATAGGTGCCTAATGAACAAGTGTGCTCCATCGTAGACCACGTACTGTAGCGTACGTTTTTTTCATAATAATTGATATGGTATAAACTTGCACTATTGAAAAAAAATTGTTGGTTTTTCTCTTGTTGTATTTTAATATACATGTATATCTCTATATTTTTCTGACCGTAGGTAGGTAAAGCAATTCGTAAGCGAGACCGATAGCAAATTATAATTGGTGATTAATTATAGTTGGTGATCTGGGATGTAAATAGAATGCGTCAGCTGCCTTTCTCCATAGCATGCTGTAGGTGCCGACTATGCGATCTAGAGATTTAGGTTTTTAACATTTGCAACATTAATATGATATATTATGTGCCCGAAGAGTCATTATGATCCTAAGGTTGTGTCCACCCCTTTTGGTGAACATGGACGTGAGTATATGTATGTATGTACCTATGTAAGTAATTATAGTTTTTCTTGTACATTACATTTCTATGCCAGTTACAGTATCGTTTACGCTAACTATTCTTCCATATCTACAAAATAATTATCATAAAACAAGCTTATCGCTTCCTGCTGTCTGTCCCTATTGTATGCTTAGGTAATTAAAAGTCTGCTCTGGATTTTGATACGGTGTGTTTTGTAATAGTTATAATATGATTAATGAGGAAGGTTTATATGTATAATACAGTAGAGAAACACTGTCAACACGTGCGAAGCCGGGGCGAGCCGCTAGTTACAATATAAATCCTATTATGAGCACAGCCTTCTTCCGTTCTCTTCTGTAAGGCCGCAACTCGAGAATCTTTCCTTCACAATCTATAGAAAGTTACATTACATTTCGTAGTAAAATATTGTAACTACTTACTTGCATATAATTTTGCGATTCTAATGTCACAATTTTCTTCAGGCGCTGCGCTATTTTGGGCATGTTACACAGCTGTCCATTCGTGTCGGGTTCGGCGAGAAACCTCTTTGTGTATGTAACTTGTCCATGGTATGCATTTCGTCAAACAATTCGAGCGCAGAGCCGATTGCGGCTATAGTAGATGTACTATTATCGGAATAATTTTTAATATTCAAAGACTGGAGAATCATATACCTGAAGAGTAGTGGGGATGGAGATCCTACTAGTTTTATGTCCACGGAATCGCTTCTAAAACCCGTCATCTCGCCCACATTACTCCCCAGACACTCGATGCGGTTCTGGAGCTCAAGTTTAAAGTTTTGTTTAATTTCACATACCTACCCCGATTCTCAACCGTTTTTTACAAACCCATTTTTAAACACTTTTTTTGGGATGTAAAAATTCGGTACCCAAAATAGTTTACGAGGAGGCAGGTTTGACGAAGCATTCACATAACGTGATCTGGGAGACGCCCTTTTTGATTAAGTAGGAGTTTTAAAGCCAGGCAGCATATAGGTATTGCTTATATGCTTGTAGCTAGACAATATCCAGCTTTTAATAAACAGTTCTCGTGCTATTTCACAATTTAGAAAACAGAATAATAATTTTCTAATCTACGTAGGTACAATAATTCCTAGAAATCAAATGGCAATATTGATTTTTTTCCTAGCCTGGCTTGTTTCCGACTGCTGGGAAAATTGAATATTTACCGATCTAAAAACACACATAGATGAAAATTTAATTTTTCAATGACTAGTAAACGAGTGGCGCGTTGGGCGCCAATTATTGTTAACGTGTGTGTACCTACTAACAAAAGCTTAGTACACACTATTGCCGCTTTTGGCGTAGGAGCTAGGCCAGGCACACATGCTTGTATTTTCGATACTTAACAGTAGATGGAGGCATTGTGTGGTTGTTGCTGTAATTTTTTTATTAACTTAATTATCTTAGCGATAAAAATCTAATTTCACAATGTTAGTTACCATACCCCTCCGAAACCGTTAGACGGATTTCTATGAAACTTTATATGAACATTCATCATTAGCTCTGAGAATTGGATATTAGATATTTTCATACACCCTACCTGATGTATTTCTTCAATACAATACACAGGGTACAAAGGCGACTTTCTTGTAACAAAAAAATTGCGAAATCTTGCCGAACTACACACATCAAAAGTGTGTAGGGATCAAGTACATTTTAGAAGATTGCAATTAAGAATATGTATATCATATATATTTATATAAAAAATAAATACACTTCACGCCTTTTAATCCCAAAGCGGGGTAGGCAGAGGCACTTGCTAAAGCAAATGCCCATATATCAGAGTATAATCATTCAAAATGTGGTGTCATTGATACAGGCATGGGGAATTGGTTAGGAGACCAATCCAGAAGATTAGATTTGATTTAAATAAATTATGTTTTTTTAGAGCTAAAAATGTTCTTGATCCCTAGACACTTGATGTGTGTATAATAATGTCTATTTTTGTTTAGCTTAGTGAACACTACACTACGGAACAGCCGTCGTAAATAAATGTAAATGACTAAATGTATTTAAATTATCCTTTTTATTTGTAGACTTTCCCATACAAATGTGTCCTTTTCTTATGGCGCCGGACGTGCTGTACCTCTTATAATGAATAAATTTATCATGGTTTCTACTATGAAGTCCTGTCAATAGAACGGCTAATATTGTGATCAATAAGGAAAAACTTGTTATAGAATGAGCTTGTAAAGGTTGTAATAAAAATAGGTAATAAGTACGCGGCGTCTTTTTAATAAATTACTTTATTGAACATTAATTCCAAAAATACTTTTTCATTCATACATAAATATATTATCTGACCATGCTCATGGACGGGGAAGTAGATTAGAAGAACAATTCCAAAATAAAATTTTATAAACATTAATAATCTAATTATTAATACGGTATCATTAATAAGGTAAATAAATAACGCATTTTACTCAAACCTCTTTTCGAATAACTCTCTTCTTCTTGTCTCGCTCTAATCGCCTTTGTAGAAAGAGACAGTTCACTTTGTGAGGTAAAGAATAACCACCCGTGTTTTTGAGCAAACGTTTCAGATTTTTATCGTATAAATATGCAAATTCAGATTTTTTTTGTAAAAACAGAATGTAGATTAGTATTTTTAAGTTTCGTTGTTAAACAAAATATATTATATAATTCTACTTAAGTAAGTACTTAAAATAATATGAACTTTTTTACTAATTGAACATTTTATACTTCAACATAGGAAAAGTTAATAATAATAGTGCAAGTGATTTTTTATACATTCACTCATTTTTCTTTGGTTTAAATGACATAGTTGAACAATTTACTTTTACGTACACCGATATTACATACACTGATAGAACAGGTTGATTTGAATAATTCTTATTTATTTGTTCTTTAGAACATGTGTTTTTGAACAACATTACTTTGTTCGTCCTTTTCTCTTTTTTTAGAGAAACCTGTTCTAGAGAACAAATGGGACGTACACGATGATTTAGTATTATTCTAGTGTGATGTGAGAAGCAGTAAATGTTAGTATTGTTGCGCGTGTGAACGAGTAGTTACACGCATGTAAAACCATTCTTTAATACGGGAGAGCATTTTAACAGATTTTATTCAAGCAAAATTAGACTCTATGGTCTCAAAAGCATACCGCCAAGTGGCAAATAGCAACCAACGCGTCCGCGTTATGTCCAACTTTGAACTGTTGTGGAATGTTAATAGTGTTATTGTTTTAATTTATTTTTTGTCAAACAAAAGTTTTACAAATTTATGTTTGAAGATTCTTCTTGTCAATATGTTCTTCCGAATTAAACACTTGTGTTTACCATGTAAGCTGATATTTACAGTGAAATTATGATCAACTTATAAAAAAAATATCAACTAAAAAAAAATAATTGTGGCCTTTTTAAATCTCAGTGCGGGCAAAAGAAATGCCCACGGATTACCATAGGCGATTGGTGGTGAGCGCATCGCCGTTATAAAGGTTCACACATCTTATGGTATGCGGGTGGCAGCATGATGAAAGTGTGGGTTTCATTATATAAAAGAGTATTCTGTAGCTTACCTGATGCACCCCAATACACCAACCTGACAAGTAGGCTATAGCCACCCATCGTATTTGTAAAACAAAATTACTTAATTTACAGTAGCCTTAAATAAGAAAACAACCTTTAACAAACAAGCTTTTATTTTATTGTGCTAAAAAGAAAAACAAACACTTTTCAGCCTATTAAAATAAAAGCCTGTTCTGGCCTATATTTATAAATTTATAATATCAAAATACATATTCTATATATTTATTAAAATGAATGTGAACAATACGATGTGTATAAGAAAGTACATGTATATGACTACGATCGATGTATATTTTTTCAGAATAAGACTAGAAAAATATCTTAATTGCTATTTTTTTTTAGAAAACATTGATGTAGAATAGGTACCTAATTTATAATATTATTTTGTTACTGTTTCCATTTTGTACAATTAAATGCTTCATAATAATATTACAGTTAATATCCCGCGTATGTGCCAAATATCAACTAATTAATTATTCATTGAAATTGAGAATATCGCAAGTTTGTACCAAAATACGTTTGACGTCATGATTTCTCCGCAATAGGTATTGCAATTAATGCACGTACGAAATTGTTTTCCATTTCCATTGTAGAGCATCGTTAAAATATATAGTATATATACTATTATAATGTGTAAAATGCATGAATGATGAATTAAGAATCTGAAATTCTCACTACTTATTGAATGAACAAACATTATACAAGAAAAGAGACACGATAACAAATATATGCCCATATGCAATACAACCTTGTACAACGATATCGGTAATTACGAGGAGATGAACATAGCTGGTAGTTCTGTTGTTTGGATGTATTTTATATTTATCATCATCATCGCCACATATTGTATATACGGTATATTTTTTAAAGTTGAACTTTATGTAACATTTTCAATTTAAAACAAGATCGACATTATTAGTGTAGACATAGCCCTTTTTCTGTGTGAATTACCCTTTTCGAATTGATATCTACCGACCACGTGTGACCCCCACACTAATCAAGTGTCACATTGGTGGTAAGGTCTCGACCGCTGCAGCTGTGGTGCTGTTCGTTTGCGGGTTTCTCTTTCTGGATGAACTACTTCTGTTACGCCTTCTGTAATCCTAAAAATGCAAAATTAAATAATCATAATTTCAATTATTATAAGAAAATTAAGATGTTAATAGTGTATACACGCCCTTTTGAAAAAAAAATGCATCTCGCATCCGAGGCTTGCACTGAAATCTCGTGCTGGCCCACCACCATCTGGGACCTGAAAAACCTTCTATCCTGATCCTTACGGAGACGCAGATAGGATTTCCGTATGACCATTGCGTACCTCTAGTTCACCGGTTGCACATTAGGGCACGAATTCCGGACACGTGCTAGAGTGTGCCTGTACGTTAGGGATGACATCTGCTATCTGCGTCTCCTTAATCTTGAAGAACCAGACTTTCCGTCATGTGGGTATTGCTGGACGCAGGTCCAGACAATATTAATTGTGACGACAGGGAAGTAACAGTCCGTTAGTATTACTGGGGGGCTTTATCTGTCACCATCAAACATGGATGTTTCCTTACGAGTACACTTGTCATCCTGGAAGAGAGAAGTATAACCTTGTTTCTACGCTTAACCTCACTTAGCGCATACAGCTAATTGCTTGGAGTTTCTGCTGACAAAAGATCCAGACCCATACTCGGTTACGGTTTCTCCTCCTCTGGGAAACTCAGACCATTGTTTAGCGAAATGTGTATCAGTCTATTTCCCGCCCGACCCCAGCTCTAGAGGCACTCGACACATGTGGCGATACAAGTCAGCAGATTGAGATGAGACGCGGTCCTTTTTATACTTGGCAGAAGGTGTGCTTCTTGCTTTTGATTGGGTGGTGTCCAAACGCCTGCTTATACATAACGAAATAAATAAAATAAGAAATGAAACATTGAAAATGAATGTTCACCTTGCTGCTTCTCCAGTAATCTCTATTGATGATGATTTTCACAGAGATTCCGTTGTTTGATAGGTATTTACTACCTAGTACGTAGTAGGTAGATTCCCGCGCATACTGACACTCATGCGCCTGGACATGTGCGCAGGCGGCGGCGGCGGCTGCGGGTGGCGCGAGCGCGAGGGCCGCGGCGGCAGACGCGAGTCCGTGCTGGCGCGGGCGCGGAACACTCCACTCGCCCCTCCTACGCCCAGCGTGTGCGCAGGCTCCTCCTCGCGCCCAGAAGACGATGTAGAGTCGCTGCTCCTCCACATGCCGCGTAAAGGAGGTTCCTCACACTCCTCAGTTTCGTCCCAGCGACCTGAAATTTTATTTTTAATTTTCGATACGGTAGGTAGTACGGTATATTTAGTTGCCTGAAATAAAGAATTATTACTATTATTTTGGTTTTCACTTTTCAAGTTCTAGACTTTGGTCGGTGTAATGATAAAGGCGGGCCTAGGCCAAACGAACATAATATAGATGTGATTATTATTAAATGTTAGGGGTTCTTTGTTAGTACACTTCACGCCTTTTAATCCCAATTTAATAAATTGCCAATCTAAATATATAAAAGGAAAAACTGACTGAATGACTGACTGATGGACTGACTGATTGACTGACATATCAACGTACAGCCCAAACGGCGAAACGTAGGCACTTGAAATTTGGTACGGACGTAGCTTACGTACCGTAGAGGTGCTCTAAATTATTTTGTATGAAAAATGTAAAGGGCTGAAGTTAGATCCAGCGTTTGAAAAAAACTAAACTAACAAAACCATGTTTATCGACCATTTTATCTATAGAAATTTCTCCCAACACTCGTAAATGTGTGTCCGTAGACGGCACCTACTAACTATCTTCATCATCATCATCATCAGCCCATACTTGTCCACTGCTGGACATAGAGGTATTAGCGAAATTTTCTAAGTTTACTTACTTGTTCGCGCTTCATCGGTCGTTACATGTGAAATGCCCAATGACATTTTAGTAATGTTACTCTCATACTAAACCACTCAAAAAGTGAGACCTACGAATAGACGTCAGGTTGTTTACAGTACAGATTGACATTACCGACCGCTGTCAATAAGTAGTTTGAAATGCTGCTGGGACAGGGGAATCGTGGTGTTTATGGGTCGTTCTGTAATTGACTGATGTGTAAAAAAAAAGATTATAGTTAGGTAAATAAAAAAAAAAATTCTTCATTTTTTAAAGATATTTTACAGTAGTTAATACTTTTGGTGTTGTTACTTCTGTCTGATAATCTAAGTTTCTGCTGTAGTATTATTAACAACGACGGTGATTGGTAAGTAAACCAGGAGTAGGTATGCACATGCGTAGTATGCGGCTAAAATAAAATAAAACTAATTTAAGGTTTGTAGTTTTTTTTATTTAATTTTGCAAGATGGAGCTAATGTGTTATATTATCTAATATGTTAGCGAGTTGTTCATTTAGGTTGGTAGTGCCTTTTCATTTGGTAAGTATAGAAATATTGTCGGCGGGCCATATTTCTATACTTACCAAATGAAAAATTGCTTAAGTGCTACGATGCTAACATTTGCCTAGAATCTGGATGGTATTTTTCAATTTCATTAGAACTACATTGTAATTTATACATATATTTATTTATTTGATTTAGGACAGTCAACAAGAGAAGTTTAATTGTTACCTAAGTACACTCATACATAGGTAACAATTAAAAACTAAATACAAATCCATTCATAAAATGTTCTCTTAATTATAGGCTACTACTACATTGGCCAATATTAAGAGTGGAATTCTATAGTTCTAGTTTCTAGTTATACTAATATTAATAATTTAATAAAAAGAAACAAATTTTTAAATATCAAAAGCATCAAAATAAGACTAAAGTACAGTAAAAAACAAAAAAAAAAAATTGCGCGGAATTGACCTGAGAGCTTGTAGAACGTTTCTTTTGAAAACAGAGACACTATTACTAAAAATGTCAATGTTACCGTTGAGACGACAAATGTTAACTAGTTATTGTAATTATTTGCTAGCCTATTAATTGTGCTAAAAAGACCAAATTAGATTTGCAGTGTGAAGTGGCGTAAATTAATGTTCGATTTTCCGTTTCCGTTACCTCCTTATATGGTAAATAGCTCGTGGCATATGTTTAAAAGTCTATCATGATAATTTTTCTTTCACGTCTAAATAGCCAGCAGGTGGTATATCTAAAAATACAAATGTAGACATTGTAAACAAACAATTTGACACACAAACAATTTGGATGAAAGGCGAATGACGAAAGAGATGTATAATATGGGAGATGTAATGGGCCGAGTGGGTAGAGGTCGCCCCAGTAGGACATATACAGACCAGATTGGTAATGTCCTGGCCGAAGGTGGCGTGAAAAGTACTCGAAACCGAAGGTCATGTATGAAAAGATGTATGAATGTAGATGAAGCGAAAGGGGTATGTCAGGACCGTGAAAAATGGAGATCTGTAGTCTCTGCCTACACCTCTGGGAGACAGGCGTGAAGTGTATGTATGTATGTAATTTGACACCAGCAGCCTAGCGGAAATAACCGACAGTGTATCTCCCCACTGCGGATATTCTTACTCAGTTTTTCAGATGTATCAGGTGTGGAGCGGCCTGAGTGTCGCGATAGCGCGCGGTAGAATGACAGCGGGTGCACGTCCACGTCCACGGCTGCGGAGGCGGAGCGCAGGCGCGGCGACTTGCTGCTCACGCGCCAGAAGCGGCGCGCGTCGCGGAATACGCTCCATACCTGTGGTTTATAAAAAATATATGAATACTAATGTTATCAGTCAGTTATCGCGGGAATCCTCGCAATTTAGCAATACACAAATGCGGTTATGATGTCTTATCCGAGAGCATAAAAGTTGAAATCTTTGTTCTTTTTAATATGGTAAGTAACAGTAACAGCGCCAATTGTCGATAGATCACCTTAAACTTTGTGTCGGACTTTCACCAGGTTTTCTAGCTTGAGAGCAACAATAACCCAACATCTCAAATGGGTCAGTTACAGTACAGTAGCAGACGTCGTAGAATCGGCTTTTATCATTTCCTTTTTCCCGTTTTCAGGGGATTTCCTTGAATGAGGGTTGTGCCCAACATACGTACAATCTATTAGTACACTCTGTTGGTAGATACTGTTCGGATGGGTCTCGTGGGGAGATCGTGCCCGTTTCATGAGGACAAAGAAGTTCTCGCGAAAGTGCAAAAGAGACTGTTGTCACTAACTTTTAGCAACATAAGCACTTACTTATTGAAACATAAGGTTTATTAGTCGCCGTTCTTTAATGTTCGTGCCGTAGCTCTGACGACATCCAGTTCTCCCTTCTCGGGTTCCTTTAACGAGCACCTTGTCACCAACCCAAGTGTAGAAATGACGCTTGATCGGAATTTATCCCCAGTTCAAAATTGATTTAGTCAACTTCGGGGGAGTTCTATCCTATGAACCATCTTGGTGCTTAAACAGCGTACCATCCACGACTAGAGTTACACCGACGACCAGAATACTGAAAATTCACCGAAAAGTTCTCCGTTTCAGTTTATAAGTCCGGTGGTACATAAACGATTTAGCCACAGCTACTTACTATAATATAATTTATATTTATAAATTATGATAAAGATTATATCATATTCTTGTGGCCTGCCTTAAGGGGGCATTCTTGAATTTGCCTATTTTGCAGGTGCTGCTGTGCACACGTATACGAATAGAGAGCTTTTTTAAAAAATCAGTCATAATTTATATGAAAACATGAAAATGCTGCACCCTGTTTGACCAAAATAAGGTCAAACGCGGGCCCCAACACTGAGGTCTATGGCTGTTCCCTGAGCTACGAAGTATGTGCAGCAGATCGTACATTACTTCAACTACACACATCAAAAGTGTCTAGGGATCAAGTACATTTTAGAAGATTGCAGCACATTGAAATGATTATTGTTTTCTGAATACATATTAAATTTTTTCAGTGAATTTCGCAATTTGAATACAGAATTTTATTCATATTCAGTTAAATAATTAAAAAAAATACCGTCGACGAAAATTCCTATAAAAGCGTCATCATCATCATCATCAGCCACATAACGTCCACTGCTAGACGAGGGCCTCCCCCAATGAGATCCGTCATTTGGGGTGAAATGCCAGTAATCGCCAAGCTTGGCAGGCGGGTTGGCGATCGCAGTGGTGTTGTGGTTTAACTCACAGGGAGCGCTGCTGCCCGTCCTCTGGAGAGCTCCCTCGGTCGTCTCTTACGACCCCCATGACGGGAAAAGTTGGGCTGGGGTGATACATGTATTCTATTTTACAAAAACATTCAATTCCTGCATGTTTACTGAAATAAATTTATCGGCATGGACCGACAACATCATTTGACTCGAGAAGCCATGCTGAGAGCAGTTGGAATGTTGGAAGGAGGCGCCAGGCAATGTACTGTGGCTGGTGCTGTTGGAACAAGTCGGAGCGTCATAAGCCTCCTGTGAACACGCTATCGCATCACGGGCAGTGTGGCAGAGCGACATGGAGGTGGAACACGCATCACCACTCGAAGATAGGGCCGGTACATTCCAAATACAGCTCGAAGAAATCTTACCATGACGGCAATGATGATTGCTACGAGGTTCCACAGCGCTTCCGGATTACCGATAAGCGATCAAACCATACAAAGTAATCGTTTACGAGAAGTGGATCTGCGACCTCGAAGGCCTGTGCGAGTACCGCCAATAGCGGAGCGCAATCGTAGAGCCCGTTTATAATGGGCTCGGGAACACAGTAATTGGAAGCAAGAAGACTGGCGTGGCGTGTGCTTTTCGGATGCATCTCGATTCGGTACGAGGCCGGATACATATTACTTATTAATATTTTGCATGTGTGCAGTGCTGCACTTTTTGGATATATTTCTGAGTGAGTACCTACATTTCATACACTAGTATTTGTCAGGAATTGATGGGAGTAATATATTCTGTACCAAAGACCTAAATACATAGACACGCCCTTGCCTGTAACAAATTCGTTCTATGTTTTGACAAGGCGTGCTTAGCGCCATTTCCAAATCATTACAAACTTGATTTGATAAGATAACACGTAGAAGAGACATTCGTCTTGCCATTTAAATACTCAATAGTTAGCAAGGAAATCACGGTATGTCGATTCGCCACCAATGATTTTGTGATATTTCGTTCATTGTACTGCTAGAAGTAAAACTGAAAAACCAACATTAAATAGAAGGGAGATCCCTAACAGGTGCTCTACAAGATGCGTTTAAATCTAGGAGCTCTACAAGATGCGTTTAAGTCTTTAATGAAACAATAAGTTACAGTGAAAATGCTTTAATACTGAAAATTATAAATTTTGGTTTATATTATTCTTGATAAAAAAATAGATAATCTAACCTTAATAGGTAGTACAGGAAAATGTAGTTCATAATATCAAGTACCAACGTACGTAAGTAAAAGTAGTAGTAGGTACCCATCTGATTCACTAACTTAATTCTTTGGCTTAGCTAGAAAAAGATAGATATACTAATCAATGCATAGAAATAGAACTAAAGCATAGAACGAGGACTAAAATAAATAGCAGTTTTCATAGTGTCATGTTCCTTACTCTAGTTCATCAAAAGTACTACTAAAAAAGAGACAACAATATTGCCCTCACACCATTGTTCCACTGCTCCGTGGCTAGGTTGCGATTATTTTTTAATCCGCTAGTGCGGGGATATGTTTCCATTTTATCGATGCAAACCTACGATATCAACTTGTATACACAAAAAAAAATACATTTACTATCGATTTTAATATTAAGTTTATCACGGTTATTCATCATGCGAGCGTGTGTTCCCCGGTTTTTCCGGCAACTTTCGTAGACCGAGCCAGAGCACGCTTTGATCATGATCTAGAAATGGCAGGTCTAGTTAATACATTGAAGCGACTGTCGACTGCCTTTTGTACCCTTATTACAGGGGAATTAGACTGGTATGGATATGGACCATGATAACACAATGACCACATGAATGTGTAAGTTTCCTCACGATGTTTTCCGTCACCGTAAGAGTGTCGGTTACTACAGCAATGCACATAAGTCCGAAAACCTCTGTAGTGCATGATCGCGGCAGATCGAACCTACGACCTACGGATTCTAAGACAACTTTATTAACTGATACACGATAGGTGCTGACGCTATTCTATGGGCTGGGCCCACATGATTGATAAGTTTGCTTTACAGTAGCATTCGGTTTAAGTTAGGAATGAAACTATGGAGTTAAAAGATTATATTTTTATTTATTTAGGTATTAACAAAACAAATTGCACAAAAAATGTTAGGAAACGATACAGGGTTAGATCACAATTGCTTACACTTGCAATACTTAAATATCCATGGCTACCACCTGTGATCGAACCGGGAAATTACGGATTAGTATCTCTAATTAGTATCGGTGTAGATCTGACACTCAATATAACATAAATTATAAATACATACTATGATTTCGGGACGGATTGTGGGTGTGTTTGGCGATGGGCTAGCCACCTATCACCACCATCTACATGTTGACTATCTTTGTCCCTATTTTAAGGCTAGTCACCTGGGTGTTGTAAGACTCCTGAGGTTCTGTCCAACTTCACGGGGATAACTCACGTGATTTTGTGTAATATCTACATATAAAAGAAAGCGGTTTCAATCGCCTCCATTTTTGGTCATCTTTATTTACAAAAGACTCTGGAGTGAAATGATTTGAACAAATCCGACGTTTATTTGGAAGCAAATCCTTCCTGTCTATCGCTTCCAGCCATTTTTCTCTCACGACACAAAATTTCCGTTATCAAGCCTACCTTATTAAAACGGTCTATATCACATCCTGTCTTTCACTTTATGGGTTCATCACAAGGTTATTGAAAATATCTATGTATAGGTACCTAATATCGAAAACATCTCTTGACATATGGCACAACACTATCACAACCTATTTCGTTTGTATTTTTTCGGTATTTTTTTGGTAAAACTACGTGTTAATTCAGTAACAAGGTAATATAACCATATTCAGTTTTAAATCCTGGCGATATTTACGCCCTAGAGTCAAGTAATGACTAAAATTACTCACCGATGAAAACTGATGAACAAACTATTGTTTTCTTTCGTGGATGGATTTGAGCGGCATCCCGGCACTGCACAAGCCATTCCAGCACTGTTTTTGTCATTAAAATCCGGAACAAAATATGATTGTCACTGATTTGAACGCCAACTGATTATTAATTTCTATGAATCAATGTCATTCAGTACGTTGGAAATAGATGACTATATTTCTCATGTGCTCCCGGTGTTTGTTTACATTTCTCAAATAATAAAAAAATTAAATAATTAAAGCTCTTTATTTTACACTGTTGATTTTAAAGCACTATAAATACGTTTAAAAGGGATATTAACCAAAATTCACAGTTCAACGGGCGACCTAAATATTTATTTTCTAACCGTGTGTTTGAACCAATCAAACATTTCAGATATAAACATTGAAATGGTGCGTGGTGCTTGACGTGCGTGACGGACGTCTCGGTGTCAGACGTCTGATCGACGATGAGAGCATGCTCTCAAGTGTTGGCTGTAGGCTCATTTTCCGTACCTGCGTTATTTTTGTATATATTTGAATTTGACATAAGTTGTCACTGTTGTGTTATATTTTTCTTGGTGTTTGGTTTTTCGTTTTATCTTTCTATTTAAGTCCTTTTACTCTAATGTGTTAATATATTTATTTATTTTATTTTTATTTAAATTTCTATAAATCTTTGTCAAACGGACCTCCGCCGGTGTTCATTTAATCATGCCACGTAGACACTTGACCAGGAACGAAATGTTAAAAGCAGTGGACATGAATGAAGCTAGCGCTACCCAACACTGCCATGTCTGAAGCCGAACCAATCAAAGCATTGTATCCAAGCTTTGATCACGTTATTATGTCACGGGGGAAGTGGTGAAACGGCATCGAGGACCTCAGCGCATTACAACGCATGTACAGTATCGATTCGTACAAAATGCTGCACGAAGTGAACCAAATGTAACGGCGATGCAATAGGTTCAAAGGCTACAGGGAGAGTATAACTTTGTTGGTAAGCGATCAAACTTTGAGAAGGCGACTGCAACCTACGTGCTCATAGGCTACTTCTAAGAAGAGGCAATCGAGGAAGAAGCAATTACAATGATGCAATAGCACAAGAAAACTGGAACAATTTTTAATGGTCACTTGTGCATTTCACTGATGAATGCAGGTTTGTATTTCATCCTAATTTGCGAAGAGTACGCGTTTGGACAGAACCTGGACTTTGGAATCGGCTCCAGCACCCAGCAAGTACATTTATATCAAGGTAAAAAAATGATTTGAGCAGGAATTCGACTTGGCGGTAGAACGAATCTCGTTTGGACACAAGGCAATATGACTACTCTAAAATGACTCGATGCTCGAGTCGAGGCTAGACCTTGTAGTCTTGCCCCACAGACGGCAAATGGGACAAATTTTCCAGCTAATGCACGACCATGCCGGTCCACATACGGCGCGTATCATTACAAATTGGTTACAACAGCACGATATCCAACCAATGCTTTTCTTGCATCTTCATCATAGGGCCTGGAGAAAGTTTTTTTAGTTTAATTTTAACCAAAATATTATCGTCAGATTAAATAGGCTACGTAATATTGTATTGCATATGTAATATTTATATCTTAAAAAAGTATAATTTTAGATATATAGGTTTGATTCAAATATCATTAGACCAAGTTAGTGTAATAATAATAATATTTATTTAACTCTTAATGTACATTGTAACTTAATTAACATATCTTAAGGAAAATGACTTTGAAACAAGTTTGAAATAATCTTATAAATTAAGTTAGTTAAGGTACCTACTCCCCAATAAAGGGCTGAAGCCCTGTAAGCTTGGGATAAGTCTACATATCAATAAATCAGGAAATTAACAATTACATGTTAAGATAAGTCCACAGATGTATATAAGACAATTGTGACTTTCTGAAGATAATTAATACATAATGACATATAAAAAAATCAAAAATATAAACGGAAGTATATAATATGTGTGTGTAGTGTTTATGTAAACACTTTCATGAGACAATTGTGTATTACCAATGTATGTATTACCCGAATTAATAGTACCAAGAAACTCTTAATTCGACATGTACACCGATATTCCGAAATTCCTTTTTGATATCAAAACAGACATTTTATAAACCTGCCTATGTGTGTGTGATAATACGGATAGGAGAGCAATTTTGTATAGTTGTATGCAGCGATGATGACGTCAATAATAGAAAAAGGCCTTAACTAACGACGACGGACGGGCCCGTTGGTGTAGTGGTCAGCATGTCTGGCTCTGCTCCGTAGGGTCGTGGGATCGATTCTCACCGCTGACAGGTGCTTAGCTTTCAAGTACTTGTTGGATGTGTCTGGGTGTTTTATTTATATAAGTAGTATATATTTATATATATAGTAGTATAAGTATTTAAATATAAATAAATATATCGATGGTCCCAATTAAAAATGTCGGTAGTGCATTTTTAGGAATATGTAATAGTGTACTTATCTGCACCGTTACATTGGCGATATTAAGATCTATAAACTTATACGTATATTACATCACGTAAAGGTATCAAAGAGTATAAGCTGTTGTAAATTTGAAGTATGTACCACAAGTAGTTTAGTTTTAATTTCCAAAACTAACTTCTCTCCTGAACATTTTCCGTTTTGTAGATCCGACTTTCTTAATAGGGACCGTCGATATCTCGTTGTCTGATTTCCATAACACAAGTGCTTTAGCTACTTAACATTGTGTTGTTGTAAAATATTTATTTCTTTATTTATAACTAAAAAGTCATCATCAGCTCAAATACTTTGGTCCGTCTTATCAAACACCCACCTGTTCAATGCTCTCCCTGACGGAGATCTCGTGGAAACAGACGCAGCCGATGTCCTTGCTGCGACGCTGGCCCTCCTCCGTGCTAACCATGCGGTCGCCGACTAGGTCCACCTTGTTACCCACCAACACCACTGGTACATCTAGAGCCGAACCCTATAACAAATTTACCTTTTGTTATTTTGTTTATTGACATATAGATGCTTGGGGTTTGAAGTAAAAATAACGGAAGGTATTTATTTTGTACCTACTCGTAACAACTGACTGCTAGCAATTATATGCTTGATAGAACTTTTTTTGAAGCCTCATCAGCGCATATACTGCTGGATGACTTGCTGCCCAGCAAGCCTCTGGTAGCAACATTGTTGTGGATATTACTAGGGACACTGTGGTGACGTTAAATCCACCAATATTTCGCCCCAGACAACAACCCTGCGGTTTCGCGGTACTAAGCAAAATCCGCTTCAATCTAGGAGAGTAATCTCTTGCATCTCCCCTCTTTATTCCGGATAACTTGCCAAAGCCTGCCCGCGATTTATAATTATTGTTTCCCTTCGGAAATCCGATGATTGTCGAGAAAATCGGAAAGGAATGATGAATTTCTAAACAGTTAAATCGGTAACTGGGAAGTGGACCACATAAAACTTGCATGAATTTGATTGCAATGCAGACAAACATCGGGACAGGTAAAGAATGAAGTAGATTTATTTAATTTTAATAAATAAATGAAATAGTTTTAATATTCTAAAGTAATTTATATAATAATAATATCAATTTAAAGTAAAAAATGCTTGCACTGTACTACTAATGTGTATTGTATACCTAGCAGAGCAACGTCCATTATAGTACTGTCTTAGTTTACATAGCTACGAGAATTTATTTATTTTACAGAGCAAACGTTCGAGAGAAGTAGAGAACATTCCGGAATCTCGGCCGAAGCCGCACACAAACGCAACAACATTGCATGTGATGTGAGTGTTTCGCTCCCCTAGACTCCAACTGTAGACTTTTTTAATTCTGGTACACCTTTGATACCGTTCATTGAATCTGGTTCCGATTTAAATATGTTAAAGTATATTGCTTGTAAATTCTTATGGAAGTCGCTTTACTCCCAGTAAATTATCGGTTTCCCCAGAATAATGAAACACCCGCCATTCCGACATCAGTTTGGCGGCTCACTTTCTCCTATAACTTTTTTTTAAAAAGGGTACATTGTTCATATTTAACGTACATTCGGTACATTCATCGTACATTCCTCTCATACACCCTGCATTACCATTTAAAAACCTACACCCGCCATCATGACGTACACGATTAAACTACTACAAATGGGAAATACCCCAGAGGTCCCCAGAGTTATTACCTATCACTATCTCTCTAATAGCAAATCTCGCAATAACTACCACCATTTAAAGGCCAAACGTTACAGTTAGAGGCTGACCTAGCAGTGAGCATCAGATTGAATGTACCAAGTATTAGATCACTGTTAAAAGTACCATCTGTATTTACTACTTACTTGGTACAGGCAGTGGTCATTGATACAGGCATTTTTTTTAGAGCTAAAAATGTTCTTGATCCCTAGACACTTTTGATGTGTGTATTTACTACCTACGTTGTAACTGGTTCTACTAACAATTCACGAACCCAAGTTAACGTTACCTGCACGTGGTACAACGTGCTGATTAACGAACGAGGCTCTGATGTAAACCCCGTCAACACGCATTGGACCAGCGCGACGGGTGTACGGACGAAGGATACGAAGCTGGCTCCTTACGCCGTCATCCTTGTCGGCAAAGTCGGGAAAAGGGGCCTTGCATTATTAGACAGGTGTACCCTTATAAGAAAACACGGAGGAGGTTTTAGTCCAACATTACCATCCTCGTATATGGAAGCTTAACATAGGAAATTGTCTATAAACCAAATGGCATTCTAATATTATAAATACATTTCTTGATGATTTCAAATCATTAAAACATAATAAAATAAAAGATGTAAAAATAGGCAGCGGGTCGCATAGTGACCCGGCAAAAAAAGATCGCTGCCCGAGCCGGCCAGAATAATGATGGACACTCAGAAACCTCTGTCCAACCTTTGCTTTTACTGACCTTCCCCACAAGCCCCCGAGGCCTGCGGTTTTAGGTGCAAACCGGTAATGGACGACTTTCTGATAGTCAATCTGCTATGCCATTTAACCTTCCCGAAAGGTATGCAGCAGAGAAGTATGTCCCTAAGTTGTCCTAGAGACATAGGAGGTCCATAACCCGGCACCTCTGTAGAAAAAAATGCTCCACTACAATAACCTATAGCCATGTCACCATAATCAGCCATGACCTGGATAATGTTGAACTTGAAGCAGCCCTGGTCAACTCTATTAGAGAGTTTGTCCCCATACCTACTTGATAAAATAGTTTTTTGCGACGGCGGTAGATGGCGCTGCAGCCAAAAAAATTACCCCTATTTTTGTATGGATGGTACAATTCTTCCTGTGGGAGAGTGTTCTGTGGTACAGTACCAAAACCAGCCCTGGTCAACTCTTAGAGAGTTTGTCTCATACCTATTTGAGATTAATTACCAGTTAAAAAAATCTTTCTGGTTTTAGCCCTGGCAATACTACTTCTTGCCAACTGACAAAATGGCGACAAGATTGAGTTTGTTTGGTTTGTGTTAAAAAAGTAAAAAGTTATTTAAAACGTTGTGTTGTGTTGTGGCATTGAAACGTTTAACTCAATTTGCGCGTTGTTAGAATTGGTGAAGTGATCCAGACTTTCTACAATGAGCAGTCTTATGAAGTGAAAATATAAGCAATGTTGTCGTTCTGCTTCTATTTCTACCATAGAAATATAATGTCCTGTGAAAACGTAGTGGCGGGATTCTAAGTCTATGATTTCTACAGGCATAAAACTTTACCGATTTCCACTAAAATATGCCCGGGGGCGTTTCGACTTGAGTACTGGAATCAAAGAAAAAGTAGGTACTGAAGTACCCAATGACATTTTAGTAATAGACATGTTACTCTCATACTAAACCACTCAAAAAAGTGAGACCCACGAATAGACGTCAGGTTGTTTACAGTACAGATTGACATTACCGTCCGCTGTCAATAAGTAGTTTGAAATGCTGCTGGGACAGGGGAAACGTGGTGTTTATGGGTCGTTCTGTAATTTACTGATATGTAAAAAGAAATTGGTACCTAAATATTTTTTTTTTAATTACAGTAGATAGGTGTCAAGTACTTTTGGTGTCGTTACTTCTGTAGTAAATAATAATCTAAGTTTCCTGTTCATGCAAATAAATGAAAAATATATTTATCAACTTGGTGCACACTCTGCACCTCTATCTATAAAGCGCAGTCAGACTTTGCTTTGTCAGAAACTTAGTCATGTAATTTGTTAGAGTGACAGTTTTGGGCAAGATTTTGACAAAATAAAAAATTTGGCTTTTAATCCTTTCCATGTCATTTGAACCGGGGAGAATAATGTCGCCCGTTTTTTTATTACATTTTCGGCTATAATACTTATTTTAAATACGTTGTTAAGAACCGCTGAAAGTATTTTAACATTTCCAGCAGCTGCAATATTCGATACCTACCTATCAAAATAATATTCTTCAAATGTACATTACTATGCTATATGCAAGTTTGTAAGGAAGGGCAAAGCACAGTAAATGAAATTGCTGCCTTCACCAATCGCCGCTTTATTTTCGTAGTAATAATGTTAGTTTCATGAGAATGGTCGGAAAATACTGCAACAGAAGCAGGCGGTATCCATTCGTCTTCGCATATATTTTGTGACCTGATTCTGTAGGTCAATAATGAATAATATGGAAAGAAGCACAACTGTCCACGTACCTATCTATATCTAAAACGCCTTGGGATATTTCACTTTCTGTCATACAAATAGTGCAACCAACGATGTCCAAATGTTTTTTCCATGATTACTTACCTATCTACATACATACGCACGACGAATGCTTTATCTGTACACTTTGTACCCTCCCTCCCCTACACCAACTGCAGGCCTTTATCGTTGTCCTTTTCTTTCCTAAATAAATTTAAACTATCTGTCTCTTTCCAAACAATGGCGATGACATATAATTATTTTGGAAAAAATATTCTCTAGAAACAATATTTTCAATTAACTTAGAAGTAATAGAAAACATTTGGAGTTTTTTTCGGATTTCTGGTGTAGTAGCGCGAAAGCTCTCGTAGGACACTGTCAACTTCACCGGGTAAAAGGCAATTGACTTACATCAGGGGTACCCAATATTGATGCTGAGTAACGTATCTACGTCAAATATACTATATAATGTCATTGGAAGTACCTAAAAAAACTGAGCTCAGCTTATTGGAATATATGTACATATTACGTATCAGACGCCGCACTATTCGTGAAATCTAATCTCGGTTTCCCATGTATGAATGAACAGAACAACTGAAACCTAGAGGCTTGCTTTACCAGAGACAAAGTGTTCTAACCACTGCCGCTCTATGATGTTGGTGTGGACTTTCACCCGGACATTTTGGGAACCAGGGATAGGATCCCCAAGCGTAGGTGCAACGGCAATATCTACAGTGTCGTTGACAAATTGCACACTGTGGTTAACCGTGGAATGACCCTTCATTCCCAGCCGAAGGTGAACTCCTGCATAAGAGCGGTGCATGTCCGTCATTATGTAGGAGTCATCTTCGACGTTGGCTTGAATGATAGGGTCAAGAGTGCTGCGGTTTTTGTCCGGGATAAGTTCCACATGTATTTTTTTCGTCTTGCGACTTTTAACTCCGAAGGCCCACGTTTGGCTGCGGAGTGTCCTCCCCCGGTGGTACTTTCTAGTATATAAGTGTGTTTCGTCCATTTAGACCACATCGTCAGCGCCGCCAATCTTGTCACGATCATGACCTTCAGCCACCTCACATACTTCTCGCAAGAAATGGTATATTTGGATGGCCGAAGTTTCCGTCAGAAGGCTCCGACATCCCTAGCCGCTTGGGTGACTTTGTCTTTGCGAAAAAAATGAAGAATAAGACGGAGCGTAGCAAGTACGGAAACTTTGCTACGCTCGAAAAATGTCTTTTTCAAGGGCGATATAATTTTGCGGCAAGTGCGGATTCCACATCGCCATCTGAAACCCAATTTGTACGATGGTCTGCGCTCTTTTTTCATAATATTGCCACAAATGCAGCGACGACGACGAAGCGTGGACGGTAGCAAAAGCCACGAACGCGCAGCCTCAATCGCTTCCTGCTCTGTAGAAATATGCGAGCCTATAGTCCAAATTGAAAAATTCCTATTGAGTAATAATGCGAAATAGAGGTCCATATTAAAAAAGGAAAGAAAACTGGAATGAAAAACAGATGAAAATGTGAATACGAGAAGGCGGAAAAGTGAAATAGGCAAAAAATGAGTGTTTTTTACTTTATCTGACTTAATTAGGGCAGCGTAACGGCGCAAAACAAAAATCGCATGAATTTTTTGAACAAGGTTTTTGTACATATAACTTAAGCACGGCATTACCGCACAGAGATCGCGTAACTTAAAGAGATTATAAAGAAAGTATTTTTTCGCCATATCTCGGAAACGGTGCGTCGTACAGCGAAAATAAGCCTTTTTTCCCCCCCCCTGTCCCCTGTATGACTGGCTGCTGACTAGGTCCACCTTGTTACCCACCAACACCACTGGTACATCTAGAGCCGAACCCTATAACAAATTTACCTTTTGTTATTTTGTTTATTGAAATATAGATGCTTGGGGTGTGAAGTAAAAATAACGGAAGGTATTTATTTTGTACCTACTCGTAACAACTGACTGCTAGCAATTATATGCTTGATAGAACTTTTTTTGAAGCCTCATCAGCGCATATACTGCTGGATGACTTGCTGCCCAGCAAGCCTCTGGTAGCAACATTGTTGTGGATATTACTAGGGACACTGTGGTGACGTTAAATCCACCAATATTTCGCCCCAGACAACAACCCTGCGGTTTCGCGGTACTAAGCAAAATCCGCTTCAATCTAGGAGAGTAATCTCTTGCATCTCCCCTCTTTATTCCGGATAACTTGCCAAAGCCTGCCCGCGATTTATAATTATTGTTTCCCTTCGGAAATCCGATGATTGTCGAGAAAATCGGAAAGGAATGATGAATTTCTAAACAGTTAAATCGGTAACTGGGAAGTGGACCACATAAAACTTGCATGAATTTGATTGCAATGCAGACAAACATCGGGACAGGTAAAGAATGAAGTAGATTTATTTAATTTTAATAAATAAATGAAATAGTTTTAATATTCTAAAGTAATTTATATAGTAATAATATCAATTTAAAGTAAAAAATGCTTGCACTGTACTACTAATGTGTATTGTATACCTAGCAGAGCAACGTCCATTATAGTACTGTCTTAGTTTACATAGCTACGAGAATTTATTTATTTTACAGAGCAAACGTTCGAGAGAAGTAGAGAACATTCCGGAATCTCGGCCGAAGCCGCACACAAACGCAACAACATTGCATGTGATGTGAGTGTTTCGCTCCCCTAGACTCCAACTGTAGACTTTTTTAATTCTGGTACACCTTTGATACCGTTCATTGAATCTGGTTCCGATTTAAATATGTTAAAGTATATTGCTTGTAAATTCTTATGGAAGTCGCTTTACTCCCAGTAAATTATCGGTTTCCCCAGAATAATGAAACACCCGCCATTCCGACATCAGTTTGGCGGCTCACTTTCTCCTATAACTTTTTTTTAAAAAGGGTACATTGTTCATATTTAACGTACATTCGGTACATTCATCGTACATTCCTCTCATACACCCTGCATTACCATTTAAAAACCTACACCCGCCATCATGACGTACACGATTAAACTACTACAAATGGGAAATACCCCAGAGGTCCCCAGAGTTATTACCTATCACTATCTCTCTAATAGCAAATCTCGCAATAACTACCACCATTTAAAGGCCAAACGTTACAGTTAGAGGCTGACCTAGCAGTGAGCATCAGATTGAATGTACCAAGTATTAGATCACTGTTAAAAGTACCATCTGTATTTACTACTTACTTGGTACAGGCAGTGGTCATTGATACAGGCATTTTTTTTAGAGCTAAAAATGTTCTTGATCCCTAGACACTTTTGATGTGTGTATTTACTACCTACGTTGTAACTGGTTCTACTAACAATTCACGAACCCAAGTTAACGTTACCTGCACGTGGTACAACGTGCTGATTAACGAACGAGGCTCTGATGTAAACCCCGTCAACACGCATTGGACCAGCGCGACGGGTGTACGGACGAAGGATACGAAGCTGGCTCCTTACGCCGTCATCCTTGTCGGCAAAGTCGGGAAAAGGGGCCTTGCATTATTAGACAGGTGTACCCTTATAAGAAAACACGGAGGAGGTTTTAGTCCAACATTACCATCCTCGTATATGGAAGCTTAACATAGGAAATTGTCTATAAACCAAATGGCATTCTAATATTATAAATACATTTCTTGATGATTTCAAATCATTAAAACATAATAAAATAAAAGATGTAAAAATAGGCAGCGGGTCGCATAGTGACCCGGCAAAAAAAGATCGCTGCCCGAGCCGGCCAGAATAATGATGGACACTCAGAAACCTCTGTCCAACCTTTGCTTTTACTGACCTTCCCCACAAGCCCCCGAGGCCTGCGGTTTTAGGTGCAAACCGGTAATGGACGACTTTCTGATAGTCAATCTGCTATGCCATTTAACCTTCCCGAAAGGTATGCAGCAGAGAAGTATGTCCCTAAGTTGTCCTAGAGACATAGGAGGTCCATAACCCGGCACCTCTGTAGAAAAAAATGCTCCACTACAATAACCTATAGCCATGTCACCATAATCAGCCATGACCTGGATAATGTTGAACTTGAAGCAGCCCTGGTCAACTCTATTAGAGAGTTTGTCCCCATACCTACTTGATAAAATAGTTTTTTGCGACGGCGGTAGATGGCGCTGCAGCCAAAAAAATTACCCCTATTTTTGTATGGATGGTACAATTCTTCCTGTGGGAGAGTGTTCTGTGGTACAGTACCAAAACCAGCCCTGGTCAACTCTTAGAGAGTTTGTCTCATACCTATTTGAGATTAATTACCAGTTAAAAAAATCTTTCTGGTTTTAGCCCTGGCAATACTACTTCTTGCCAACTGACAAAATGGCGACAAGATTGAGTTTGTTTGGTTTGTGTTAAAAAAGTAAAAAGTTATTTAAAACGTTGTGTTGTGTTGTGGCATTGAAACGTTTAACTCAATTTGCGCGTTGTTAGAATTGGTGAAGTGATCCAGACTTTCTACAATGAGCAGTCTTATGAAGTGAAAATATAAGCAATGTTGTCGTTCTGCTTCTATTTCTACCATAGAAATATAATGTCCTGTGAAAACGTAGTGGCGGGATTCTAAGTCTATGATTTCTACAGGCATAAAACTTTACCGATTTCCACTAAAATATGCCCGGGGGCGTTTCGACTTGAGTACTGGAATCAAAGAAAAAGTAGGTACTGAAGTACCCAATGACATTTTAGTAATAGACATGTTACTCTCATACTAAACCACTCAAAAAAGTGAGACCCACGAATAGACGTCAGGTTGTTTACAGTACAGATTGACATTGCCGACCGCTGTCAATAAGTAGTTTGAAATGCTGCTGGGACAGGGGAAACGTGGTGTTAATGGGTCGTTCTGTAATTTACTGATGTGTAAAAAAAAATTGGTATTTTTTTTTTATTACAGTAGATAGGTGTCAAGTACTTTTGGTGTCGTTACTTCTGTAGTAAATAATAATCTAAGTTTCCTGTTCATGCAAATAAATGAAAAATATATTTATCAACTTGGTGCACACTCTGCACCTCTATCTATAAAGCGCAGTCAGACTTTGCTTTGTCAGAAACTTAGTCATGTAATTTGTTAGAGTGACAGTTTTAGGCAAGATTTTGACAAAATAAAAAATTTGGCTTTTAATCCTTTCCATGTCATTTGAACCGGGGAGAATGATGTCGCCCGTTTTTTTATTACATTTTCGGCTATAATACTTATTTTAAATACGTTGTTAAGAACCGCTGAAAGTATTTTAACATTTCCAGCAGCTGCAATATTCGATACCTACCTATCAAAATAATATTCTTCAAATTTACATTACTATGCTATATGCAAGTTTGTAAGGAAGGGCAAAGCACAGTAAATGAAATTGCTGCCTTCACCAATCGCCGCTTTATTTTCGTAGTAATAATGTTAGTTTCATGAGAATGGTCGGAAAATACTGCAACACAAGCAGGCGGTATCCATTCGTCTTCGCATATTTGTATGGGTATGACCTGAATCTGTAGATCAATAATGAATAATATGGAAAGACGCAGAACTGTCCACGTACCTATCTATATCTAAAACGCCTTGGGATATTTCACTTTCTGTCATACAAAAAAGTGCAACCAACGATGTCCAAATGTTTTTTCCATGATTACTTACCTATCTACATACATACGCACGACGAATGCTTTATCTTTACAATTTGTACCCTCCCTCCCCTACACCAACTGCAGGCCTTTATCGTTGTCCTTTTCTTTTCTAAACAAATTTAAACTATCTGTCTCTTTCCAAACAATGGCGATGACATACATGTACATGTACATGTATAATTATTTTGGAAAAAATATTCTCTAGAAACAATATTTTCAATTAACTTAGAAGTAATAGAAAACATTTGGAGTTTTTTTCGGATTTCTGGTGTAGTTTGTGCAATGTCGGAATACACAGGAAGGCATGATATGTTCTGTTGACTGCTTTTTTTTTCAATTAAAAGGACCCGATGCGTGCAGCGCGAAAGCTCTCGTAGGACACTGTCAACTTCACCGGGTAAAAGGCAATTGACTTACATCAGGGGTACCCAATATTGATGCTGAGTAACGTATCTACGTCAAATATACTATATAATATCATTGGGCCAATAATAGGTTGTGGGGGAGCGGAAAAGGGGCATGCAAGGTATATGCAGTGTCACAAGGTATAAATACCTTGCGACACTGGTTCCGATTATGTTCGGGAGGAAGAGGTTGATGCGCTTTATACTTGTGGCATACACCTTTTAAAGTTAATTTATATCACAAGCGTTATTATATTTTCTAAAGTTCCACAGGAAAAAACGTTATTCACCTATTTTCACAATGTGAGCTAGAGCGCATGCGCGGTGCGGTATATTCCTTTTTTCTTCTTCCGCCGCAAGGTAAAAGCAAGGAGGATAGGTTGCGAGCGAGAGTCAACAAGAAGAAGTTTGTGTGCAGTGTGCATGTAGTGGAAAGGTTGACATGGGCTAAACCAGGTTGCGTACCCCAGATATCTTTTACGTTTCTTTATACACCGTGTCGTGGAGGAAATACGTCTAGTATCATTATTTTTACGTCGTAGATCAGGTGGTCAAGTCTGCTTCACTCTTGTTGCTCGTCTCGCAGCGACAAACTATTGCATTGCTGTTGTACTAAGGAACATAATGAAATGGAGAGGAACAAAACCAGTAATGTACATGTTTGTCGTCACTAGAGTGTAATAGAGGTACTTGAGTCTGCTACTTATTCCAAACTAGCTGACCCGACAAACATTATTTTGCCAATGTACATTATTTCCTTACTAAAACATTAATATACATATAAAACTTTCCTCAAGAACAACACAGTCTACTGAAGAAAACATCATCAAAAATCGTTGCGTAGTTTTAAAGATCTAAGTATAAATAGGGACAGACAGCGGGAGGCGATTTTGTTTTACATTACATAGGTATGTATTGATTGATATTATACATATAGTAGTCGTAGCGAGTTAGTGGGCGCCTAACATATCTTTCCCACCGATTCGGGATGATAGATGTTGATAGAGATAATACAAAATGATGAGAGTGGGAGATAACTTGCTAATAATACTCGCGTATATGGCAAGAATTTCACAACAGCATGAGAAAAAAATATGTAACGTAACACGAAGCTTGAGGAAAGCCATGTAAGATTGACAGTTGAAAAATAAAACATACCCAGTTACCACCGTTTTCCGGAAAGCTCGGACATCAGTGACAATCTCTCATTAAATCTATAGCTGTCTCTTTTTGACAGGAAAAGTAAGAAAGAAAAGACGATAGTTTTAATGACAGATTGCCGGAAACTAGGCGTTAGAATTAATTTATTTCTCATCACGAAGAAAATAGCATGTTTTTATTGCGTTATTAGCTCCACCTATTGGTATACGGTTGAGATTATACAAAAGTTTCAATGTTACATCACGATATGGAAATCAAGTTGTATGCGCAGAAGTTTCTCTATGTAGAGGTCATTTATTGTTTTAGTACACAGTGTTTTCGAAAGATGGCGCTGTATACATTATATTAACAAAAACAGAGAGTTATGAACGTGATCTTAAGTCCATAGTCAGTAATAGTAATATCATAGGGATGGGTAGAATCTTTGTACCCATACTTAAACTTTATGCGTAATGGTTTATATTCGTTTTGACTCGTAGTATTGTTTACCAATAAACTTTATGATTTATCAACCTTTTACTAAAGTAATTAATAATAAATGAATAAGTATGGTAGGTAGTCAGAGTTAGTATTATTTTGGCGGCGGGATTCAAGCCTTACGTTATTTATTTATTATTATTTTTATAAACTTACGTGATATATTTTTTTTAACGGGCGGTAAAGATTTGTCTCGTTGTCGAAAATATCCATTTGAGACGAGAAAATGATCTTTCAACTTCTACCGCCGTAACTGGGAAAAAGTTCATAATTTGTAAATTTTGTAAATTTTTGTTGATACATTTTTAATTATTTCTTTATTTTGTAGTAAATTGCCTATTTTTATCGTCCGATATGACGGATTTTTACATAAAACACTTTTTAATTTACGATAAATGTATTATTTGATTATTATAATTACCCCTTCACTAAAACCAGTTGCCACCTCATGCAACATAGACAACGGGGTCCAATAATCATCATCATAATGACAGAACCCAGTGCTGGACCTGCTCGAATTTGAGCCACAACGATCGGCTTGTCTCCATATTCATACTACACCATGTTCTAGTTAAGTAATAAACTTGACCAGTCAATCACAGCGCTGATCAATTGTGTTGGTGCGTTGTCAAATTAATAACGCGTCAAGAAGCTGGGAGTAAGTGAGTGAAGGTATAATTTTCTTCCTTATTCCATCAATGCCGAAGATCGCGACGACGACCTATTATCAAGTTACATTTGCTGCGGTCCACACGTGCCTACCGTACGTGCAAGGATCGGTAAGGATCTTTTATTTTTTTTACTATATATTATTTTTAACATATTATATATACATAATTTTAAAAGTAGACTCACATTTAAGCCACATTTTACTGTCTCGTGTGACTTGCTATAAAACTATGGCCAGGAATTTTAGGAGTTTGTATGTAAGTAAATGCCCAAAAAATTCCTCAAGAATGTTTGCGCAATAAAAGTTCTTCATTAAAATTAAAATAAGGATGATTATTGAATATGTTTTGTGGCAATGGCCCACTTTGTTATATCATTGCAGATCGACACTTGTGTCATTGTTTTAGATTTGGCTTCAAACTGTGGCTAAAAGTGAATCATATTATTATCATCATTTCAGAAATAAGTCTTATTCGATTATGTAGTTAAGCGACGTGACTATATGATTGTAGGTAAAGGAAGAGAGGTTTGTCAGGATCGTAGGAGGCTTATTATCTCTGTCAACCTTCTGGGAGACAGTTGTGAAGCTGTGTGTAGGTATGTGTAAAGAAAAGGTCGTCACTAACGTAAAGCATTATAATTTAATAATATTTTTTATTGGCAGTTCACATGGCAGTGACAGTGTAGTCTAACTTAAAATTTCTTTACCTATGGCAATTTATTCTAATAACCTTCTATTCTAATAATATTCCAATCCTTATACTTAAGTTCATCTCCTATTAGTTGGGAAATAAATCCACCTGAACTCGTAATGTTTTAAGCCGAATTTTTCATCTTTTTCCGTTTCAGGTTTTGGTACTTCGTCTGATAATACATCTAAAACCTCCTGAGTAATCTTGGGCCTGAAGCCATTTTCGTCAGCTTCATAGTCTACCCTGGTTCTGATACCATTCCTGCCAGTGATGAAGTAGTGTCCCTTTTTGGCACCATTTGCGTAGCCTTCCTCTTGGTGGCCGTGGAATCCTACAGTGTAATTGAAGGTGTACAGAAGATTTTGCATGTCATTCTTCGTCAAACCGTTAGGGAGACCTGGGCTCTCACCTGGTCCCAGACGGTTAACGTCTGTGTTGCTATCTACAATCTTCATCTGAGCTGAAATTAGTGTTGGTTTGCTTGGGTAGTTGGGGTTGACGCCAGTGTCCTCGTTGTAACTGGGCTCGAATTGTTTTGGGTTACGTTGACCAGAAACGCCCGAATCGGAAATGCCTTGAGGACTCTGAGCATTTCCGAAGCCCTCTTGGCCTTGTCCATTGAAACCTTCTTGGGGTTGTTGGGCAGGCTGTTGTTGACCGTATTGAGAGTTGTCAAATCCAGGTTGTGGGTTTTGGAAGTTGTTTTGTCCTGGTTGGCCAAAATCATTCTGAGTCAAGCCTCCATTCCCCCCTCCTTGAGCACCATAACCAGATTGTCCACCGTAGGCATTACCTTGGCCACCCTGGTCTCCTTGGCCTCCTTGGCCACCTTGGAATGCTTGGTCTCCTTGACCACCGACAAAAGTTCCTTGACCTTGACCATAATTACCTCCTGCAAAGCCTTGTTCTCCTTGGGATTCAGGTTGACCGCTAAAAGAGTCTTGGCCTCCATTGTAGCTGGGGTTCTGAGGTACAGCCGGCACGGGTGCTGGTGAACTGGTAGGTATACTGCAGTGCGAGCAAGACCTGCCTGGTTTCTCCAATACGACTGGTTTCAGTGGGGCAGGTGGTGAGGAAACTGACTGTGTTTTCGGGGGCGGTTGTAACGCTTGCTGAGGTGGTTGCAAAGCTTGCTGTGGTGGTTGATTAACTGGTAATACTTTTCCTTGTCTCTCCGAACCGGGATCTGTAAAACAAATAATGTCTTTTATAATCTTGTTACCTATTTTTATTTGTTCATTTGTCAATCGATCTATTTCCAGTGAGAGCGGTGATTTATCTAATACCTTAAATACTTATCTATCTACTTAATCTAAGAGGTCCACATACATTAAAAAGTCAATAAGATTTATTGTGTTCCCCTTAATTTGAATATGTAGTGCAAACAATTTTACATGGCATACGTTATAATTTTTTTTTTAATTAATTAAGATGTTTGTAATTTTGGCACGTGGCATTTTTTAAAGAAACGTGCATTGGTATTGTATTAAAAGTTTACCGGTATTACTGCGCAAAACTAATCAATCAAAAAACAACGAAGGTAAGCTGAATGCTTATCTTTAATTATTTTGTTGGTTACTGTTGTATACCAAATTTAACCGCCCAATTTAAATAGTACAGATACTTACAGGGTTTGACTCGGATGTTCTTCATGGAGCGAATGTGGAAGTTGCCATTCTCATCAGTAGCATACACCGTCACGTGGTACACACCGTCAGCTGTTAGGAACCCGAATTCGCCTTCAATCAGCCCGTTTTCATCTGGAATATTTGATTAGTCAAATAAATACGTGACGTATGCAAATTCATTTAAAACACCTGTTCTTGTCTAATTTACGACTAAAGACAAATGATAGATGTTAATACGATGACCTTCGTGTAAGGATCGTGAAGCCGAGACGCGGGTTTGTAAAATAAAACTACTTAATTTATTATTATGGTATCACTGAGTAGGTATGGCTTTTTCGAATGGCGGTATGTGTCGTCCATTGATGCTTGATTATCATCATCATCATCAGCCCATACTTGTCCACTTGATTATGGTTGCTGAAAATTCTTAAAACTGCGACCTACCAAACTTACTGAACGAAAATTTAAATAAAGTATAATAATTTCATTTCTACGGTAGTGACGGCGAATAAAATACATGTGTCACCACCGCAGCTCAACTTTTCCCGTCGTTGGGTTTCCAGAGGACGGACAGCAGCGCTCTCTGTGAGTAAAACCACAACACCACTGCGATCGCAAACCCGCCTGCCAAGCGTGGCGATGATTGGCATATCCCCCAAATAATCATAGAAATCATTGGGTGAGACCCTCGTCCAGTATGTGCGTCCGTAATGTGGCTGATGATAGTTGGATTTGGTTTTAGTGATTTCTAAATTTCTTCGTTTATATGATAGGTAGATGTAAAGGCCCCTAACAATAAAAGAGGTGGAGCTCAAAACTGCTAACAATATCCTCCGTATATTATAATGACATTTAGCATGTGTTTAACGAAACGATATGCAAAATATTTACTCTAATGAATAAATATGATTTGATAATGTCGCACGCATGCCAAATGTAGAAAAAATCTTTTTTTTTTTTAACCAATAAAACTCTAACCATAATGTACGCTTGGGCGCTATAAGACTATAAAATATTAGCGATAACAATACAGGATCCGCCAATTTATGACAAAGCCTGTTGTGTACTATTTTTTTTTTCGTAATGTCCTGTTTAATGCAAATGTTAGATGCATAACAAAATTACAACGGAATTGAATATTACGAAATATTTTTTCCATTATTGTGATTTTTGCTGATGTTGTATTCAGTAATACCTTCTCAGGTTGTATTCTAAAACATTTATATCAATAATACCTATAGTCTTATTATTTCATGAAACTCATTATTGCTTAATATTATGCCACATGAATAAAATAAATACATCACGCGCCTATTTTACACCTTGTACTTTTCCTTTTCCGCATTAATACATCTTGTATATACTAACCTTTCTTCTCATGTCGGTGCTGTTCACCCTCGATGTTGAAGCCGAACTCGTAGGGCCTGTTCTCGTCGGTGTACTTGTCCACACCCTGCGCTTGCAGACAGCAGGCCACCAGTGCGAGTGAGACGCACAACCAACGCGTACCTCCCATCTGAAACAGAAACAGTTCAATAATTATAGTTATACTTCGATACTTGGGGTTGACACCTTTGATTGTTGTCGCTTATTGACTACACTATGAATGAGTGTGTAAAAAACAAGTAGTTTTAAAATCAATCGTGTCTTCCAAATTTCGTTCGACGTTTTAGCGTCCGAAAATAGATTCAACTTTATTTACTGCTGTGCCGCGCGGTGTTACTCGCGCTTTTTTTAGTGCCCATGGGAATTTCGCGTTAAAATATAGCCTATGTTACTTGTGGGTAATGTAGCTTTCGAATGGTGAAAGGATTTTATAAAACGTGCCAGTAGTTTTTGAGCCTATTTATTGTGCAACCAAACAAACAAAGGTTCCATCTTTATAATATTAGTGTAGATAGGTACATTAATGAATCGTTTTATTTAGTACATATTTTTCGATCAAGCTCTGCTTTCACGTAGGTATTTCGATTTATTTCATTGAAACCAAGATACTTTTTAGACTTTTACAGCATAGTGTTGTATGAGTTTTGATGGCACACATCCTGTGTATATCACCTGTGCAAGTCAAGATTTTTCATTAAAAAAGTAAACTTCTTTTCTAAACACATACTATGTATTTTTATAATAAGGAGGAAGACTGGGATGCCAGAATCTTAAGAAAAGTCTTGTCCGCTCGGTCACTTAGGACCAAAAATAATCTTTGTTTACAAATTCTACAAGTAGGTACCTAACTATGATTTTGCAACTTAATAGGCAGTACGTAAATATACAAATACCTGTATCTATACATATTTTTCCTTATTATTATTCATAGCTGCTTATTAGCACCTCTCAAATATTGAGAAAATGTTGTCCTCCTTTTCTTCTTTTGCTTAGCGTTTATTACAGGTATTGTCAATCTTTTTAAAGGGACACAGTCAAGGATCGTTTCACCGGTACTTAACTCACAAGGTATTTTTAAATAGTTGGTTTAACCATAATATTATATACAACGTGACAGTTTTATCATCGGCTTTTTTTTCCAGGACTTAGGAATTATTAGAAGAACCCATTTTAAAAAAAAAGACGCGAATTTTCTTAAAAAAAAATATTTGGTCTTAATATTTTCTTAAAAGAAATGTTTGGTGAACAGCGAGTAAATAGGCATTTGAATGACCTTCAATATAAAAAAATATGAAACAATAAGGAAGACAGAGTAACAATGCAAATGCTAATAATAATCACGTAGATCCTATTTTCACTCGCATCTCGAAAATGTCACCCAGCCAATTTCAAATATTCGAAAGTGTGACGCTTCTTCAGTTTATGACATTCGGCTGGGAAAGTAGTCTGTCAGTTTTGATAACACTTCCTGTACCAATTTAGGCGGAAATATTATCTTCGCAACCGCTACCTCTTCACCTTATGTCTGCTGAATAATAATACATAGTTCCTCCACATATAAACTAATTATAATACTAAAGGTCAAAGAATAATATGTACATTTATCTGTTTCAGAAACTAAATAGACGTGAGTTATGAATTAGGATTTTCATTTCAAATCATAATGTCAAAAAGCGTTTTGTTAATATTTAATTGTAATTATTGTTAGCAAATAACTTTTTGTCACATTATAATGGCTTGTTCTTTTCGCTAAATGTCTTAATGGTCGTATACTTTACTGCTATTGTCATAAGGTCGAGATGTGTTTATGTGTGTTGTAACCAGCTTGCTTGCTTTTCCAGTTTTTAATGGTAAAAATAAATATAAGCTACTTTTTGATTTTCTTTTTTTTATTTCGCCTGGTGTTAAGCGTCGATGTTTATTAGTTACGTTCTATTTCTACCAGACAATTTTGTCGTCGATTTTTTTTAAAAGTTATACCATACAAATCGTACCTGCTTATAATTAATTGTAAGATTAAACATTTTTCAATTGTGAGTTAAACCACAACACCACGCCAAGCGTGGCCATTATTGGCCTTTCCCCCCAAATGATCATGGAAATCATTGGGGGAGGCTCTCGTCCAGCAGTGGACGTTACGCGGCTTATGATGATGAATGAGAAGAGCATTTTAGAGATCTAAAAATAATAATTCACAGGGAATTGGTGAGTAATATGACTGTGTTCTAATATAAAACTACGTGGAAAGCAACGTACGTACAACATGAAAGGTTGGGATGTGAAGGGACATTTGGAGTTTGTTATTTCCACTAATGCCCTAATGGCTTCCACAAACTGCTATAGTGGTGTACAAGAATTTGTTTTTATCTTAATTTGTGTTCCCTTATGTAAGGAGTTTTGTGTGTCTAAATGTTATTTAAACATTAATTATTATACTAACTTGTAAGATGTATTGTCAAGGATGAATTGCTTCCTTTTTATAAACAAAAATGAAACTTAACGAGACATTCTATTGTTGTGAAGACTGCTTAGTTGTCTGTGCATTATGGTTTTACTTGCCACTCAGTTTAAATAGCAATAAAAACTTACTTATTTACGTATTTGCTAAACTTTTTTATCCGTATTCTCGTAGTCATTTCCTCAAATCGTCGATCTGTCTATAGTTAGATAGTTTCTAGTTCCTCATAATTTAATACATCAATTAGGCCCTCACTAGTCCTCAACTCGAGACGGATTTCGCACTAATGAGAGGAAACAATCCAATCCGTGGCCAATCGGCCTTGCAATACCTTTATATCACATTTAGAAAATCCCACTAATATTATAAATACTTAATTACATTTATATTTAATTACATTTAATAAACGCGAAAGTTTGTTTTGCGAAAATCAATGAACGGGTTTCAATTAAACATATGAACAATGAAAATTTAAACAATCGAAATAACAAATATGTTGTTATTTATCTCAAAATTCGCACGGGTACGGGATAAACTGCTTGTTCACCCCCTAAGGTTCTAGTATCATTTATATTCTGTTTGGTAGTTTATAATAACTTGAAATACCTTGCTACCGTATTTGTTATAAGTATGTGTGCATGGTGCAGAGGTCATTCTGCACTTCGATGAAAAAAAAAGAACTTCTAAATAGTATTCGGGTACATACGAATACTATTTAGAATTAATAACGTTGAACAAACATTTGGAACTAAATAAATTGACATTGCTCTTGACATTCGACCCAAAAGCAAATATTATGCCAGTAAAAATTATACGGACAATAGGAAGCATATTATATACACACGATAATGATTACGTTATTCAGACGAAGGACAAATCCCAGAATTTAAAGAAAAGTTTCTCAGATTCAAGTTTCTCAGTATCATATTGAATCTGAGAAATATCCTTTGTATGAAAAAGAGTAAGTAAGAGAGAAGAGTGAAGAGAGGAGTGCAATGGGATACATATAAAGACTAGTTTAAAAAAATACTACATAGTAGCCAACAAAGTTATTGTTGTAGATTTGTGGTAAAGTGGTAAGGTGGCTGATCTAAAATTGGGTACAAAACTCTAACTATTTTCCGTTAAACATAATGGCGCCAATAGCTGTAGCTTAAAATGCCAATAGCTATAAGCATTTACCCTATACACTTTATAAAAAAATAAACTACGCACATATTTTTGTACCCTACTGTATATGCAATGCATTGATACGGTTTTGTAACTCCTTAACGAATAACATTGAAAATAAAACTAGATTGACAATTTTTAATAGTGTGTTTATGATCCGTACCTAATTAACGATCCGATTAAAAGGGTTTTAAAATAACAAAGTCATTAATATTCTCTCGGGGGATTATTTGTAATGGGTCAACCTTTGTAGGTGCGTCGAGATTAACGTTTCATGTGTGGCCCGCCATAGATACCTGTATTATAATTAGAACATGCTTATAGCCGGAGGGGTAATAATATCTCTGATTAAAAAAAAACAAGTTTGTAACACACGTGTTTCATGTAGGTATAGGGTTCTGTTAATACTACCTGCTGCTTAATAACTACATAATATGAAAAAAAAGTTGATGATTCATTTATTAGGTACATCGGACTGACCGATTGACACACCTGTAATCGCGTGAGAGCTGAATATTCAATGTGATTTCGTTCACTCCTGTTCGCACTTTATTGTTTTGTTTCAAGTGCTTTATTTATGCATATATTGTGATATTATTTAAATTGAGTCGTTTTACCGAACTTTTGAGCTACACACCAAAGATTGTCGGGTCAAAAATACATCGTACATCGTGACAAAGTGTCAAACATGCTATGAAACAAAATTAAAAAGTACCAGATATTTAGCACAGTTATCCCATGATTGGGCCATTGGGGCAAATGACATTTAGGAATATATATCAGAGTATGTACATCCCCTTATCAAAATAAAAAGTTCGTAACTATTTAAGTTTAAATTGGTACATCTTCGGAATAGATAATAATCCGCCAAAAACGACCATGTTGGAAAACAAAATATTTCAAGAATAAACCAAGCGGCTCACACTTTTTGTCGTTTTGCTGTGTATAAGGCCCTTATGTGTTCAGCACTGTTGATATAGGTAGGTAATAAAACAAGTTAAACTATGGCCTAATAATAAAGACTAATAACTCTAAATTGGTTTAAAATGACTAAATTCTTATTAAATTACGTACAGTTTGAAAGACTTTCTTAATGTTTTTACCTAGCAAATGATAAACGATCTTCATAGCTGTAAACTAAGGCTCAGGTTGCTCCGAATTCTATGTTAAGTCTAAGTATCCTTCGAAGGAATTATTTAAATAGTACGATTAGTTAGTTGACAGTGTTCTGTACATACACTCGAGTTACGAATACATTTCTGTCCATACAATGACATAGTTCCGTTGTAACAAGTTCAAGAAAAAATCGTCTCGGGTATTGCAGATATTGCGATTGTTGCATAGATCTAAATATATAGATTATAAATATTATACAAGCCCTTGCCTGTAACAAAATAGTTATTTTCTCAACAACATTAGAGTTTTAATATACATGATTGATTTTAAATTTGAAAAAATATAATTTTACGTAATCCAAAACAATCATAGCGTCTCGTTATTAAGAAAGATAACTGATCGAAGATGAAATTGTTTGGGACGCCTTATCTAGTGCAATAGATATCGTTGGATTATTGTGTTTAAATAGGGCGGGTTAAAGTGTTGTATTGTACAACCACTCAATACTTCGTTTGTGGGAGAACGGAACCTTAACTGAACGTATGTTTCATGTAGTCATTCGTTGGTATAGTTGTAATTGTATTTTTCTGCTAGTGCACTGATTGCGAGTAAGCTCTAATTAAAGGTTATTATGCAAATTACTATTTTATTCCTAACACGGTATAGAAAGATAGAACTTTCTGGCTAGGTCATGTTTTGTTTGATAGTTGGGCCTTAGACCTAATAAGGAGGGTAACGATTCTTTCCTCTCGATTTTTCTTTTCGGACTTGTGTTTGATTGTGTTCACATAATTTGATGTCATTTTATTCCCAAAACTATTGGTATCAAAAGGGAAATATTATTTGTTAATCCGAATATTGTTTTGCGGCGTCGGTAGCAAAGTAAGGTTACTATGCTGCGGGATGACTTTTATGATATAAATCACTCATCTTTTTACGGTTCGGGGCTCGTCATTCGCCTTAGTAATTGCCACACAAGCCATATCAAATAAATAAAAAAACAATCCCTGAGTTCTCCGGCTGGAGGGTTGGGCAACTGGCATAAACTTTAGCAAGAAGATGGAGATACTAAAATCTCCATTAATGGTATTTATCACTTAGCACAATCGAATTTTATATTAATATGTAACTTCAAGTTTACATTTTCACTGAAAATATGTATTTCCCAAGTACGTACCGATATTGTTTTTTGATGTTCTAATGAAGGTAATAAGGTCTCCCACGCCTCAGCCCGTTGCGCAAGGCTGTCAGCAACAGTCTGTGCCGCAGAATCCTGTCACGAGGTAATTTTATTATTTACACGACAAAGATTAGCGATGACGTGTTCACGCAGAACGGACAGGTGATGATCTTTTTGAGTGGTTCAATAAAATCATATGGGTTCAGTTCGAAGTTGACGCTTTTGTTATTATTATGTTTGATCGGTTAAATTAGTCATTCACCAGGCCTAACTAAGTAATGGACAGTAAAAGGTATCTACTTTTGCTATTATATGATTATTATTTGTATATTAATTACGCCTACTTATGTTTTTTTACCCATACATTTCCTCGATTTCCAGTAAAGCATCTGTAGGTATAGGAAATATAGACGAGGTAGAGGTGCTGAGCAAGGATGTCATTGGGTAAATCTTTGCAAGCCATCGTTGTAGGTTTTGATGAAAAATATTAAGAATAAACAAAACGATCTTAAAATCACAGGTATTAGTGTTGGAAAACATGCCTATGTAGAAAATTTACTTTAATGCTGCTATTAAAAATATACTTTGAATAAAAAATAACGTAGAACATCTTCTTCTCTCACGCACATTATGCTTTTTATCCATGATATGTTATACGTAGGTGCAGATAGATGAGGGTGTCTTATTTCACCTCTGCACGTTATTTATACAAAATTAACTATTATCTCTCCACAATATCAAACCATTGGAATTACTGTATGAATTGGTCATCATTGAATGACTTTGAAAATGGACCATCATTTGATGGCTTATCCTTTGTAACTAAATATAGTTTGGCACATTTTTAGTTGACCTAATGACGTCTATACCAAGCGTGGTAGACCACTTTCTTAACCGGCAGTTCATTGTTCCTATCTACGGGCTTTAACTAATCTTTGTGAAATACTCTATTGACCTAAACTATTACTATCCTTGAATTCAATCATTTCGACAATCAATTCATAAATATTATGACGATGGCACGCGTCTTAAACAAAAAAAAAAACTTCAACTTGAGGCTTTTTGAAATACCATACCTAAGTACGTACCGTGTTTCGGATGTTTATTTAGTACTGGTCTGTACAATATGTACATATCAAGTTTTAATAGAGCTCTCATATGTGGGCCCGCACTATGAAGGTAGAGCTCATTTTGTATATGAATGTACCTACAGCTGATGTTGTGTTTGGCTTCTTCAGTCACGATTGTGGTCCACTGTGTCTATTTATATCGTTAAAAATATCTACATTTTATGACTGTATTTGTAAATTAATTGTGTTTTGGGGATACGTAGGAAAATTTGATTGAATCAATTCAGTCAAACAGTAGGTAATCAATAGTGGGATGGGAAGGCTTTCATAGCCTGACAAATTGGGTGTACATTGAATAATTGTAAGGGTAGGTATCATTCCCAATTTCCTATTTGATTGCATTTAACGTAATGTAACCGTACAGGGTATATATATTTCTGTAACAGAAAAGCATGCAGTGATAATTAAGGTATTTTTGACAAGGTAATAATAATAATAAAATAACTTAAAAACAAGCCTATAAAGAACTCCCTAATTGAGTTGCCTCCATAATTATCTACCTACCTACGTATATAAGGTATATATAACTAAGTGTAAAAAATCTAAATATAAGCTGATGGCTATCGGCGAGCTTAGTAGCTTCTTCACAGATAGGGTCTCGTGATATCGAGCGTTACTTTGCAGATATTTATGTAAGGGATTATTATATTTATTATTATTACACCTATGTAATATCTCCCGATTCCGCACCGATTAAATTTGAAATGTGTTTCTCCGGACAAACATTCAATTCGGTACCAGCGATCAGAAGATCAGTTTTATATACACCTTTTTTATATTGGGTCGCTATCTGGTGGCGTATCTGCTTCTATAAAAGCACTTCACCTTTGAGCAATCATACTGAGATACCTCAATCTGCGTACCGACGACGGCGGACTATCTCGACCCACGATCTCTTTAATAATTTAATTTGTTAATAATTCCTAAATATGCTGGAATGGGGTAATTACCATTCCAGCATATTTAGGAATTAATTAATGAGTACATTCTATCAAATGATTAAAACGTACCTAACTTATTTACTAAGATGAGATACACATTAGTAAGTAAGTGCTGCATCGGCATCGACATACTAATATAAAATTAATAACATAATAAATACTTAATTACCTTTATATTTTTGTAAGTACATATTACAAACTCGAATTACCGGCTAGCATATACTACGCGAATGAATTCGCTAATCCACTAAATTTAAGTAAAATTTATTCTGCTTGTTAATAATACGTACATATAATATAGAACCTACTTAATGATAATAACAGACACATCATATTACGTATATGATATACGGCGTGTCTAAAGTGTCCGAATTAATCCCTAAAGAAATATGTTAATAGACGAAGCCTGTTTGAAGTAAGTATTTCACTAGAACAAGATCTTTGCCCCCTATTTATACTTTTGCACATATCCATCCATGTCTGATTTACGGCACTTGAATAAAAAATAAAATAAATATTAAATAAATACCAAAACGGGTAGGCAGAGATACTTGCGAAGCAAATGCCCTCGGTTCACTATATTTAATCCAACGTGGGGATGAGTTCGGTATAGGATTCGGACCGTTACATTTTAACTAACAACGAATAAGTAATTTAATAACTAAGCACACACGCCTTGAGGTTGCTAAAAAAATGTAAATATTGAATATCAGGAAACTTAATGCATTACCATATTATTTAAATTAATTTTATCAAGAAACACATTAATCAGTATTAAATTACACATGTAAGATTTCGTAATCATAGATTCGCAAACATATTTAAGGAGGGTGTTAAAAGTATTTGGCGACTTTTCCACTTGTATTATGTTAAATTTACGACAGTATCCGACATATTTATTTATGCATTTTTAACCCCCGGCGCAAAAAGACGGGGTGTTATAAGTTTGACGTGTGTATCTGTGTATCTGCCTGTGGCATCGTAGCTCCGAAACGAATGAATCGATTTTGATTTAGTTTTTTTATATGAAAGGTGATTTAATCGAGAGTGTTCTTAGCTATATTTGATCGATATCTGTTTACCCACTCAAAAGTTATGGGGGTTGAAAGTGGCGAAGAAACGATTTACTTGAATTAATATGTCCAAGTGCGAGAGCACGACACGAACATTTAGAATCTGTTTATTTAATGAAAATTGGATAATTTGTTCAAAAGTTATGAGGGTTGAAAGTGGAGAAAATAAAGTCGACTTTATACAAATATGTTTAAGTGGGGTATTAAATGAAAGGGCACGACACAAACATTTAAAATCGGGGGTTTATTAAAATTTGAAATTAATATGTGTCACGCCTCTTATTTAATTAGGGGATAGGAGAAGACTACAACCCAACCAATCTGCAATTAAGACTATCTTCTTTTCTTTCTGACTTTGTCTGTAAAAATGAGACTGCTAAATATGGATTTAACGACGGATTATAATCTGTAATTATCACTAATGTGCCTTCCAGAAACCGGGGATAGATTTTAATGATTTACTTAAAATCTAATGAACGTTTCACGTACGGTCATTCCTTCACAAAGAGAATATAACTTCCACGAGAAGCCACTGAGTTTTGACTGCAGAACTGACTGAACTGAACTTAAAATTGCGAGCATTCTATAGGCCTAACCATTAAAAAATTCCACTACGCAAGGTGTACTCAAAAATGTTCACTGGTGTGCGTGCACCAGTGAACATTTTTTTTCTGAAGAGTTTATAAAAATAACGGATGTGGAAAATGAATTTTTTGGCTGTGGTGCATACGCATTGTGTCCTTTGATTTATTGATTAGCATATGATATATACCAGCCACTGCCAATTCCATGAAAATTTGGAAAATTTGTTATCTAACTATAAAATTGAATAGGTACCACGTTTAGATAATTAAGCCATACAACTTCAGTTGGTAAGTCGAATCAATGAGTATTTTTATTCAACTACCTAGTTAGTTCTAACATAATTTTTATAATTATGCACTGGTGAGAAAAATATCCGGGTCACACGTACTTCTGTATACCACACATCTAAATATCTCGCAATCTAGGAGAGTTAGCTGAGTAAAAGAAACTGTCTTTTAAAGACAATAAAATAGCGAAAAATAAATGCATGAAGTATTGCTGTCTTGTATTTAGTATTACTACTTTCTAAATTATATAATTTATTGAAATTTTATATGTGATCCTGAATTTTCGTTCACAAGTGTACGAGTATATATAAATTTATGTTCACGACATATTATGTACATTAGAAAATCCGACTAAGTAGTTTTACGTATTGGATTTGTATTTTAAAATATACTAACTACAAATTTATATTGTGATTGCTTCACGTTACATAACATGTTTATATTAAATCCGTGATGAATATCTAAATATAAGTAATATCCTAATAAGCCAGTTTTCTTATTACTACCGTAACATTATCTGTGGACCAGCTGGTTGGACTTGCAATTGGGAGGTCGCAGGTTCGGTGTTACTCTTTTTCAGAGGCTATATACGCAAAGCAACGCTCGTATGGTGAAGGACAACATTCGTATATGAAACCCGAATACCCCCAGGTGTGTGAACCTATAACGACGATGGGCTCACCCCCCGTTGGGTTAAATACGCTTAGTGAGGCGAACTGTGGGCATTTGCTTCGCCAGTGCCTCTGTCTACCCCGTTTAGAATGAAATGGCGTGAAGTGTATTGTTTCTCGTAACATTAACTTTATTATATTAATTACGTTGAAATCTTTTATACGGCAAAGTTATAAATGTCAACTATTTTTTAAAGCCTTTAACCAAATGGGATTTTACTACTATAATGTTTTTATGCTCTTTGAAGTTATTGTATTTAATGTTTTTATGCTCATTAATTTACTTATAAATCTGATATTATTACTTATTTGAATATCCTAAGAGCCGAAAACATACTTTTTAAGTTAACCGAACATAAGGTATGAAACGTCATTAATCCAAAATTAATTTAATACAGTAAAAAAAATCATGTTTGTTACTTCGATAGTGAATAAAGAGTCACAAGAGTTACTAGAGTTTGTCTATATATTGTATGTATCATAACCGCAAAAACAAAATAGTTTAGTGAATTCTTAGCATCTGTTCCCGTATAATTCCTGCTCCGTAGAAGACTACTGTTCCTAGGCCCTACTGAGTTTGACCCTACTGATTTAATTTCGTCAATGTATATTTTAGTGTTTTGCAGCATTCATTCATTTGGTTTTACAGGAACTTAAAATAATAATATGATAAAGACCATTTATCGAGGAAGGCTTTAGGCTATATAACATCACGTTGCAACTATTAGGAACAAAGAAATAATGGAAAATGTGACAAAAACGGGGAAAATTTTTCATCCTTGAGGGCTTCCGTTGCGCGCACTGCGAAAACGGTTCAAGATAGCAAAGATAAATAAATGTCCGCGGCAGTATATGTCTATCTTTTAAGATTAACTTACTAAAACCGTTTTTATGGTAACAAATTTCGTCGAAATTATTTATTATCTCTATTATATAAAAATGAATTGATGTTCGTTAGTTGCGCTAAAACTCGAGAACGGATGGACCGATTTGGCAAATTTTGGTCTTCACTTATTCGTGGAAGTTCGGGGATGGTTTAAAAGGTGCATTGCTTCCAATACACGGGGTACAAATCTTCCTAATGCAAAAGTAGTGTTTGCCAGGACAGCTAGTCAATCATATTTTACATTTCCTCGCATTATCGCCATAGTAAAAGTTGTTCATATCGACGAGCACCACAACGCTTCTAAGACCATTGCTCGGGGTCTTTTTACACTCAGAATATAAACCCATGTTATGGGGTGAACCAAACCTATCGAGAAATGACTGCCAGCTATATATAGCGGCAATATATTTTATACCGTTTTCGTATTAGCGGAATTTAATAAACAAAATGCGGGTAATACCGTGAGGCACAGCAAGTGATTAATAAACCCGCAATGAGCGTAATAATGCTACTTGTTTTACACACAATAATAACAGTTACCAACTCAAATGTATGAGGCTGCATCGCTATGCAATGCCATTCAAACAATTCAGCCATACATCACTTGTGGTACTCACTCATGCACCTAAGTACAGTCAAACCATGCATCCTCCTGCAAACTGAACTGAGTATACATGTATGTGGTCGCTGTATTTCAACAATTTATTCCGCAGTACACATTTTTTTATGATATATGGGATCAGTACATTTCACAAACAGTCACCCGAGATCCAATAATCAGAACTCAAGTGTCGCACGAGCGTGGTTTGTCCTTTCTCAAAAACACGATTGAAGTGGAACAAACGTTATTTGAGCAGAGTTCTGCACCCGTACCATGAAGTGTTAAAAAAATACCTATTGTATATAGTGTGATAGTGACAGCGCTGTATCACCCAACTAACGCTATCCCTATCACATAATGTAAACAATATTACTTTTGTACGTCATGGTACGGCCCCTGTGACTGAGTTTCAGAAAGTGTGTTTTGGGCATGAGCCTAGAATAATATGAATCCTGAAAGAAAAATCAATACATATGAAATTTTTACTTTAGGCGTATCGGCCTCTTTTTTACAGTTTTTTACGCAATTAGTCATACAAAACATAAAAGTAACCTGTGCTGTGAATGCTTGGTGCACGTTTCAGAATACAGACCTTAGAGTAGATAGCGACAATAAAATTAACTCTTGTAAAAACGATTTATCACTGAGTTCTACATTTCATAATTCCATACATTGCGTGGCTCTGTCTGTAGAATAGTTAGGAAGTTTCGACAGATTTATTACCTCACAGTTGAGCTACGATGCAGGAACCGAACGCATAGTCACGATTTAGCTACTGCGCCTGCGCAGCCTGCGGATACGACACGATTCGATAGAATCTTTTGTGTATCTACAATTGTCTTAGCTTGATTTTATAATAGATAAACACAACGTTATAAATAAAAGTCAAGTTCATAATTGGTTGGTGAATCTTTAAGCTCATTGATACCTAGGTCGATTTCTACTTGAATTAGGAAAAGCAAGAATATTGCTGAATGATTTGTTAAAATTCTATAACGTTGCACGTCCATTTTAAACTAATTAATAAAAAAAATACAAACAATAAACAGTTTTTAATTTAAAAAAAAAAAGATATCAAATAATGCATTTCATTCGATTCGATATTAAACACATTTCTGATAAAAACATTGTTCCGTGATGGAAACATGTTTAAGCGCATTTATATTTGGTAATATCGTATTTCAGGTGAACTCATTATTGTTTTATTAATTATCTTATTATGTATCAATTTTGTTTTCATTCATACACGTGGTGTTTTAATATTTAATAAAATATATACTGATAAACTAAACAATTGCTAGTATAATTGTATGCTGGTCAAATTACTTTTGTATTAAACAAGTATTTCTACTGACGATACTTCTTGGGGCTTACCTATAAACGCAGAATAATATGCTTTTTCGAAGTTATACCCAGCTTAACTTTACTGTACGGAATAATACGTTTCAGTAGACTGGTAATGCATTCATTAGACAGAAAGGTAATGTAAACCTTTGTGTAAGTGTAATGTCTTGGCCGTAAGCCGTGGGTTAATCCTCTTGCACACCCCGCCACCATGGGGACGGCGAACAAAGTAGGGTCGGACTCTTACCGACTAAACCCCCACCATGACCTCCGTGTCCCCGAAGGTATTGCGTTACGACCAAACTGTCCTAGTTTGGTCCTGACCCTGAAATAAGAGTGCTAGAGACTGATATACTAGCACAAATACTTTTAACATACATAGTTAAAACACTCAGAGGCCCATAATAAAACAACATTTCCGCGGTCGGAATCGAACCCAGCAAAGTAACATACAATATTGCTAAGGAGATAAAAAACTACATATACCCTCCATGTATTGAAGCATAATTAATTTGAAAACACAATTAAAACCGTGTCCATGGTAGGTGCCGGTTGATTATCCTAAAACAAAAAATCAAGTTGGTCTCACTGAAATAGCCTCTTCGAATCTTGCAACATTTTATTTTCGAAGAGAATCGGTATTTCATTTTATTGATGGCATTCCTGTTTATAAATCAATAAGGAAGTCCTTAGTGTTTCCTTTCGCGAATCTTCCTATCGCATCATCAGCGCTCATCTTCCTATCTGTCATTTTACTTGCTTATATTATGTGATACTTATGCGTGTCGTAAAAACTCATTAATTTGCCTTTAATGAACCTTATGCACCAGTGAATAGCCTCATAAAGTTTGTCATAAATGTTATTGTTGTAAACGATGCACTAATGCATATGCATGAGGATTAATTTATACTACACATATTTTGATAACGAAACGATAGAAGTCTTTGCCCACATTAAATTAAGAGCCTTTTAGAGCGAATATTCCTATTATAAGCGTTGTTATTATCACCAAACGTCGGCATTTTCGTTTGGATTGTGTAAGTATCTACAAACGAAAAAAACAGTGTGAATTAAGTCGTGTTATGTGAGTCTTGTTACTCTATCACACGTCTCAGGTCTTGAAGAAAATTAGTATCAAATGCGTACAACAATTAGGCCATTGAACATTGGCTGAAGTTATTGCTCTACATTTTCGGTAATCGATGTGCAATGCTGGTTTAGACAATAACATTTTAGATTCATCTTCAGTAAAACAGCGATGCACATCGCATACTTTTCGCCTGTCGCTACGATGTCAGAGTTTAGCAGGCTTGACCCCCCCGGGACTTGTTAACGGTCACGAAGTTATGATTATGGACATTTGTATTCTTCTATCGTTTATGGGACAACTTTTTTTTTATTTCGTATCGTCGAATTTAATATAGATAAATGTTAAACATCTTTTATTTTTATATTCTTTCCGTAATAATTATCATTTTGTTGAAAGATGTGTAGGCTGCATCAACTTTGAAATTACTCGTAGACTTGCTTTAGCAGCTTTTTTAGTGCATAGTTCAGACATGTTACACCTATTAGGGCGTCAACATTATTTTAATATTACAGTAATTTGGCGAGACCAACGAATGTTATAGAGTAGGATTTGCGTTGGACTTTTTTATCCCTCATCATTAAATGTTAACAGTTCAGCTAATTACTGTTAACATTGAATTATTAACTAAATTCATTTCCATTTGGAACAAGATTTCTATAATAACTCGAGCATAACGTGATCGGCCGCTCATTTTTTTCGAATTGCTAAATTGCATGAACTTTAGGGCCAGACCAGTTGCAATCCCTTAAGACAATAACACATTGACTTCTTTTTGGACTCTGCTAAGTGAATTTTGTCATAAATACTGAGTATTTGGATACATAAAATACTCGTAATCTGTAGGCTGCGTTGTTGCATCATATTTGTTTTGTTGGTTGTAGTTTTGTTCGTGGTGTCAGTATGAGAAGACTAATTATACCACCGTAGATATACGCTCTAAACGGAAGGAGTGTGGTCGTCTGGGCTTCGAGTTGTTGAACTGAGCTGAAGTGGGGTCAAAAGCAGGGAGGCACGCGCTTCTAGAGACCCTGTATAAAACTTGGTGTTATATTTATAAATACATTTATAAACATATTTATAAATACGGTTATTACACGGTGCATAAATACAAAAATCTCTTATTGAGAAGAAAAACATTGGATGGAAATCCATCTTTTCATCTTTTGGCATGCAAAACCCTATACAATAGTGGCAGGCTTTACACCTATTAGAGATGCATTATGTATTAAGTCACGCCCAGAGAGGTAGGTAGAGATCATGAACCTTCACTTGTCACGATCCTGGTAAGTCTTTTTCCGCTTAACACCTGTCAAATTCATCATCAGCCCGTACTTGTCCACTGCTGCTATGTCCAGCTCCCAATTGCACGTCACTGTCTGATCTGTTTTCGGCTTCTCGCATCCAGCTTCTGCCAACCATATTGCGCATATCAACTATCCACTTTGTATGAGGGCGTCCTATACTCCGTTTACCGAGACGCGGTCTCCACTCGTGAACTCGTTTACACCAACAGTCATCGGTTCTACGCCTAATATGGCCAGCACACTGTCACTTCACCCAGGTTGGCTTAAATATGTTTTGTGATATGTGGGAAATTACTTAGGAAATGGTTCTGCCTAATCCAGTTTGCTTTTTGCTTATAGTTTTCTTTTAAATCTCGTTTTGGAATCATCTTAATTTCTCGAAGTGTGTGACCCATAACCGGGATTTGGAGATTGCTAAGGCCACTTTACGTTACTGTCACAGATTATTTATATTCCTAAGTTCATATTTATTTAGATAGCACACGTTAATGTATTCTGCCATCGCCATAACATTGCGTTTTGGCCCCGTACCAAAGTACGTACTTGGTTTGTTAGCTTATAGACTGAAAATACGATGTAGGTAGGAAAAATCTTAGTTAAACTAAATCTGTAGATTTAACTTTTACGTTTTAATTTTCACTAAGTGAAACATTAATGATTCAATTACTGGGTAAATATAGAGCCTCCAATTTTAATATTTGCCCCGGTCGTGGACCACACAGTGTATGCTTAGTCTCTTAGTACAATGTACAATGTACTTAAGAAAACGTACTGCATTCAATTACAATTTCAAAGATTCTGTAAGTGTTTTCAGCTATATATTCTGATTATAATCGTATCGAGTTGGTCGGAACGCGCATATCTCTATCATCTTTCTTGTGCCAACGAGGTTCTTGGGAGTACATGATTATGAGATTCAACACTGTAGACCACTCCAATAACACTTATGATATGTGAATTACCAGTGTGTGTTCTTAATTTTCATGCGTCATCAACCTTTATCCTTAGGTCCCATTTTTATTTACCTAATATTTACAAGTTATTCGATATTTCGCATCACAAATTGGCACATAACTTATAAGATAAGTAGTGAGATAATTCCAATGACTGGGTGCTTGTCACGGTTTTGTTACTTCGTAGGTTAACACCTTCTTTTTGTTAGCTTGTAATTTTGTATTAATAACAATATTATTTATTGACATGTTTACGTGCATGGTGGTCTCATTCATTCAGTAACTCAGTGATGTCTTTTGATTTGAGACATAGGTCATGAACCACATGCTTGTTTGTTATACTTACATTATATACATATTATTTAACTTATGTGTGTAATAAAATATTATTTGGTTAATATATTCAGGGCAAATTAAGATCGAGTTTATATGTACTTGAGATGAAAGACACTTTATTTTTTCAAACTTTATATGAAATATCTAATATCACTGGGAACGATTGTATTGAAATATTGTATTATCAACTTTCTGAAGAAATATTCACCAATCACTTTTACGACGGAGTCGTCTCTAAGTCTTTAGGGATGTCTAATATGTACAGCTGTAGATGTCAGCGAGCTGATATAATAATTAATCACGTTAGTTCATAACTTCAAATATGGGCTGATGATGATGATGATTCATAACTTATTTAGTTTCTCAATGGGGGACTGTCCTTATTCACAGAAATTAACACACTTGCAGCTGTACTCCATGTACCTCCGTCCTACCTTCAGTCGATGTTCAAGCAATAACCCCCATTATGAACATAATTAATTAATGTAACTCAAACGGTGGTTATCACACTCGATACAAAGACGTGTCCAAGCTCACATTTCCACGCGCCTTAATAAAACAGTATAGCAAATTATGTTCTTGGTCAAAATTTTGTGATTGCCATATAAGTCGTACAAATAGTTTAGTTGCCATCTTTTTGTATTAGGAGTTGCATCCAAAAGAGTGTGTTAAAATCAGTATTACATAGATAGTAAATTAATTTAAATTCAATTTGCATAAATTAATTATTAATTTTTTTTTTAAGATATCGGAAAAAAATTATAAAAACGAAACGCCAAAAAATCAATGAAAAAAGGAGTTTTTCATTTCTCAGCATTATAAGTTGTCATTTTTAATGGCCCCAACAACGTAAGACCATTGCTCGGGGTTCATTTAAACCCAGTCAAGGCGTACCTAAGCAGCTGTTGTTATTTATATAGGGAGACAGATAACAGGTGAAATTTCTTTTAAGTATGTATGTATTATATTTGAGACAGATTGCGCTAGACAATTATTTGCTTTTAATTCTAGATTGCGATAATTAGCAGTAGCAGTAATTACTGCATTAATGAATGAATTAATATACTCTTTATTCCACACTGTACATTAGAAAATGTAAAACTAATAATGGTAAGATTGCAAATGGCGAGAGATAAAAGAAACAAGTTTTGAACCTGTTTAATTATTTACCAATTTGTGGGCCCTAATAATAACATCTTAAATCGATTACTTTTATTGACAGTTATTTCGTTCCTTTGCGTGTTCATCTTTCTACCTATGGATTTACATATTTAAAAGTATATACACACAATTATATAAGTGTACTGCTTGAAACACATAGTACAAGTACCTAATACATTGTGGTAGGTATTAGGTACTTGTGTGTGGTGTGGTATTCTAGTGTGGAGTCACTCTGTGCGTGAAATGTCTTAGGATAACTTAACCGGTTTCGGTCCCACAATTTTCGGACGGCCCGTCGCCGTAAAGTATTCGCACACTTTATGCTATTCGGATTTCATCACGATGTTTTCCTTCACCATATTAGCGTTACGTAAGGTTCTGAAAAAGATACTCATTGGTAGGTACGGGCATAGTATGGTCTCGATCAACGAACAACCATAATACTAGTTAATTACGGAATGTTGTACTATATTTTCGTACCATAATTTCGGTATTTATAGTAGCGAATTGCTTCTCAAACTTTGTTACTTACTTGCATATTTATTTAATTTCGTAATACATGAAACTGTTTCTATTTACTCGGTAAAGCTAATAAAGTTTGAACATCACGGTCAATGGTCATTGAAAAAAAATATAAGTTGAGTATTTAAGGTCATAATAGGAATAATACAATGTAATGTTAATACTTCCTCAGTGCGACGGCGATGAGGTAATTAACACAATATTTTTCGAGAAGTTGAAATAAATAGGGATAAAATATGTATATTAAAAAGAGGATTCGTCTCAATTCGTTGATAATTATATAAACTCTTATAACACGTATATACTTCCTAGATCATGCATCGATTTTGTTAGAACCGAGGATATCCCAAGTTTGGTTCCATGATAAGACAACCAGGATTGAGTACTACCTGCTTAATATGATTTTTATAATGCCAGAGAAATAGAGGAGATACATCTAAAATTTTTAATTCATAGTTACTTAGTTGTCGGTCGATCTTTCTATACGTACTGGACACCATTTTTTTAGCCGTAGTTTCAATCGATTCTAACAATATTTACAATGCAGAGTGTAAAAGAACCAATGGCTTTAAAATCGTTGTTGGGCTCATCAATATGAACAACTTTTACTATGACCAGAATGTAGGGAAATTAAATAAATGTTTTTATCTCCATTTTATTACTAGCTTTTGCCCGCGACTTCGACCTCGTCGCATGTCTTTTATAAAGAGAGATCTTTGTGTATTAAAGTAAAAGTTATAAAAAATGCTTATTTTTACGACCTTCTGTAATTTAGTTGGTCGGATACTTGACTTGCAATCGTGAGGGAGCGAGTTCGAGTCCGGCTACGACGTGTACCATTGGGACTCTTTTTCAGAGCCTATGTACGCAACGCAACGCTCGTCTCTATATTATTATTATCTATGGATAGGTAAAAAATATTTTTCATGTTATTTTAAACGCAGTATAATACATAACACGAAGCATGGTTCATAGTATCGTATCGCAAATGGCAGCGCATCAATTCCTCCACAGATGTTACCTTAGTGTCATTCATAGCTTAATATTGCGTATTACGTAACGTACTCGAAGTGCGAAATGCTTAGAAGCAACTGGCGTCAGAGTGTGAATATACATTGATGGCCGCAGTTGATGGCCTATCAAGTTGACCGGGTCTTTTGTGTGCCCACCTTCGTGAGGTATTGTGAAAACTTAGATCTTTGAGCAATGCCTAGCATTTATTGAGATACAATGCAACAGTTATATTTAGCAGCTTAACATTTTTGTGCACGCTCAAAGGTTAGATTGAACCCGTGCCCGAAAGGGTTAGATTCAACATAACTCTTTGCCACTCTTCACACCTCTTTTCCTGGATTATGTAGATTGTTTTAGGAATGAAATTAAACTGTGTGCGATTGTGACATTTTTTTATTGATACAATAAGGCTATTTCTACAATGTTTTGAACCCCACTGCGAGACCCATACCCCAAGGACCCCTTTACGCCAGGCAGGGGATACCGTAGTCCTATTATTTTCTATACGTCCGGAACTACAGGGCTGGCGGCGGGACGGCCACAACCCGACCGCCCCGCCGGCGTCGGACCCCGGATCTCGTGGGGATAGGGAGCGCAGAGCACCGCCATACTAACACTCCTCTTTCCCTGCGGCCCCTCCACACTGCCATCTAGCAGTGGCGGCCCCGCAAGGGCGCAAAGGATAGGGACAGCGCGGCCTTCCCCGCTCTCCCTCCGCGGCCTTCAGTGCGGCTGCGTCATGGGATGCAGCCTGACCGCTTGTCTGCGGGCTCAAAAGCGAACCCGGGACAGCGGTCCCTCTCGGGCCGGCCAGTCTGCAACAGACCGGCCCAGTGGGTTCCTCTTAGCTTCGCCGGGTGCTAACCCGGGTACTAAGCCCCCCTTGCCATGACAAGGCCCAGGGGAACCCATAGAGGAGGGGCAGACGTTGTCCTATCTTAACAATTAATATGGCTATATAATTTATATAACCTCCAGTTCTGCAGTGGATGTCGTTTTTTATCTTCCATAGGAACTTTCTCCTGACACAACACAAACAAAAACAAAAAAATGTTATAGAAATTCATCCAGCCGTTTTCGTGTTTTGAACTTAGCAACACATTTAGCGATTCATTTTTATATTATAGATATTTTTATATTACGATGAACGAGATACAGGCCCGTATTTTAAATCTCCGCACAAGTTACATTTTTCTCGCTCCAGACAAACTATGCTCTAGTAAGTACGCATTATAATTATTTTCAATTAGGTACTTTCATGGTGAAACTACACTTGTACATGATCCTGCGAATCTCTCAAGTTTTTGCAATCTTTTATTTTTTAATTTGTCTGTCAAAACAGAGGCCAAGGAGTTTTAGGTTAGGCAAACATTGTGTTCGAGTAATATTTTAAAACTTAGTATTATTTTTAACCATCCCGTCAAGGTTGAAAATAATGCTATCGGTCATTAAGCAATTAAAACCCACGAGGTTGCAATAAAAACACACAAACATTTTGATGATTCTTTTTATGTACAAAATTATCAAAAATCCTCTCATACATAATGGCACTTGCGAATTTTATACTTATGCATAGGTACACATGCCGAAGTTACATCATTTGAGCACGTTTGATTACCACGATATTTATTACTAACATTAGAATACATTACATTGGAACTACCAAATTATACGTGGAATATCTAAAACATAAATATTTATTGTACAATAACCCATCAGGACTTTCTTGATTACTTTGTCAGAAATTGTTATTCAAATGTTATGGATCAAAGGAATAGTTAAAAGAGGAACAATGGTGGAGGTCTTTTTTGTATTGGTTCAGTATTAGTTACTTTATCTGTTATTGAAGAACATTAACTTACTGTTAGCTTATTTTTATCTTTGAATATCATAATAAGAGTATTACAATGCTGTCAGATTTGTACTTTTTTCATTAACATTTAGTTCCTATTGGTTCTTCCAGAACATTGGCAACACAAGAGTTTTAAAAATGCCAATCGGTATTACAATCATATTTTTAATTGTATGTGCATTGATTATTGTCCAAGAGAGGTCTTAGGCTGGAAACCGTTGGGACCGGCAGTGAATGTGACTGTGTAATGTTTTCCGTCGGGAGCAACATAGGAGTACTGGCCCTTCACCACCAGAGAAGCGTCTTCTGCTTCAGGATTGCCCTCGATTTTACCTTCCTCCTGTCTCGATGTGCCGTCGCTGGTCTCATAACTGTTGATTTGTGATTGGTTTTTTTTTATTAAAACACAATAAAAACAGTTTTTTGAACACTAGGGCATTTGAAAGGTTGAAGTGAAATATTATAGAGAGCGACCTACCTACGTATAGTAGGTACCCAAAATACACTTTACAAACATGCATATAAAATATACATACGTACATAAAGTGTAATTATTTTATCCTTACATTGCCTCGAACTTTGATACTTCGAACATCAAGCTGGAAATGTTATGTGGTTATAGCATAAGCCTCTGCAAAGGAGTAAACTTTCCCTGTGTGTACATTCATTATAACTTAGGAATTAAACAGTGACATCACAAGAAAGGAAGTATAAAATATTCCATAGTTATAATGTAGCCTAATTATCAGACCCATTTCAAGTTCTTATTTATTTCTTAAGATTTTCATTAAAAAAAAAAATACACTTCACGCCTAGAATCCCAAAGAGGGGTAGGCAGAGGCACTTGCTAAAGCTAAAGTACCCACGGTTCACCGAGCGTATTTAACCCAAAGTGACAGGGGGCCCATCGCCGTTATAGGGTTCACACACCTTGTGGTGTGCGGGTTTCATCACGATGTTGTCCTTCACCGTACGAGCGTTGCGTTGCGTACATAGGCTCTGAAAAAGAGTCCCATTGGTACACGTCCAGTAGCCGGACTCGAACCCGCGACCTTTTCATTAAGGTTTATGAATATATTTTCTACCTAAATAATAAAAGAAACATCACTTTTATTACAGTGTTGGTCAAAGTTCGACAGTATAACTAGCAGTTCGTGGGATTATGGTCATTCATTTGTGGAATTTGCTTAGTTTCGACACAAATGACGAGGTTACGCGACAGCTCATGCAATGTGTAGGTTTAGTGCCATTTTAATTAACTTTAGCTACCTATGTGGCTGTCCCATAAAGATATCAGAAGCAAGAATATCTTATTGAGCTTTTTTAATACTCTCGAGTTCTGCTATTAATCGAAGTATCAAGTAGTTTCGTTATTAATAGAACCGGATATTATAAACTTTGACGTGCTACGACGCAGCTTCAACTGAATATTGTATTTCCATAAGATACACTTTTTTCACTAAATTGCTGTATTGAACATACCGACAAAATAATTACGACTCCACTTAATCAAATATTATTTTATTATACTTAATTTGTTACCGAAATATATGGAAAACTTGGTTAGTTACCGAAAAACACATCATACTTTAAAAACCTTTTAAAAGGTCGCGTTTTTTTAAACAGATAAGTACTATACTATTTAGAAAACACAGGTACATACGCAAAATTATATCCATCGGGCTGCACATCACTGTCGAAACGGATGATCTGAACATCCTGACCTCCTTGCTGGGGAGCTCCTGCGCACAATGACGCCACCAGGCACACGATGGTTACCTGGGAATTAAGATAGTAATATGTATTAAGATAGTAAAATGATATGTGCGTGAAAGGTGTAACTGCAGAGATGACGAATGATAGAGATGAATTGCGAAAAGAAACATGTTGCGCCGACCCCACCTAGTGTGGGATAAGGGCAGGAAAATGATGATGTAAATGACGAAATTTTCTATATACGTATGCTTAGCCGTATAACTCTGGGGAAAAAAAAGGTCACTCGCAAAAAAATAAATATTTTTTATACTTTTTGAATAACATAGTTTCCGAGATTATTTATCAACTGTTTAAACATGAATGTATTTCGATGGCTTCCAACCAACTTGTCGTAAGCGACGTTTAAGTAATTTTACAGGAGAGTGGTTTAAAGTATAAAAACAAACCAGGTTTTGGACGAAAAACACATAATCTCTACCGCGTAATCGAAATTTAAGTCCATCATACAGCTATGAAACCTATACGAAAAAAAGGAAGAAAAAAAGGCGATTCAAACTGCATACTTAACGCAAACAAAAAACAAAAATGTCGCTTAAAAATTGCCTTTTTGGCTGAACGCTATCGATTTGTATTTTTTAAATAACGATGAATTAAATCAAAACTTTACTAAATATGGTATAATTATATATATAAACATATGTAATTCCCAAAAACTGACTTACTCAGAAGAACATTTTTTTTTGTTTATTTGTTTTTTACTACTTTATTCTTAAAATATTTATATCACAGTTGTTTAAAAAAAAATATGACGCCGCAAATTAAGTTCCAGCCATTAAGAATCAGATAGGTACAGTAAACAATATCAAAATAATTAGCTTGTCAGTCCTTTTTTTTTACAAGTGTGTAAGTACATTTTTTTTTCATTTGCGTAAAAAAAATATTCGAACAAAAAATATGTTGTAGTACTCCACTTTATTTTTTCTAATAAAATTACGCAAGCATGGGGATATCACCAAAACATAATACTAACATTAAAATGACAACCATACGTTAATGTTTTACAAAAACGATTCCTGTTATGCAATTGTAGTTAGTTAGATAGTTTAAGTTTAGTTGGAAATAAAGAGAAAGTAAGTTTTTTAGTCTAAAGCAAAATTATAAACTATATAGATCTCACTTGGATCTCTCTTGTTATCATAACACAAGCTTTAAGATTAAGCAAGATTATAATATAATATTTGTGAACTCACGTATTTGAGCATGTTGTAAGGTGAGCACAGACAAACGAATGCGTTAACATAATGCTTGTGTCGTTTTATATATACAACGGATTGTGCAGTTGCAGAGCTGATGTCATTGTCGAATACGAGCCAAACCTCTTCAACATTTAACAATATTACATTATTTTTCTATGTCAAAGCTATTGATTAATAGTCGAAATGTTAAATTATATTTACTTTTTATAGTGTCATCATCGCAATGCCTGTAACCTAGAAAAGTTTACATTTTTTTAAGCTGAAGCTCTTTTTTGTTTGGGTTTCACAACATTTTTTAATTGTACACACTGCATACTTGTTGCGTTATACCTAGTAATCAAATATTGATAGACAGCTCCTGCAATTTCTGGCAATTTCTGTTGCTATTTAAGTTAATAGACCTATGCCGTAGTACGAATTAAAACTGTCTCCACTTCTGTTTTTGTAGTGAAATAATGTACATTTAAAAATGAATTGGTTTGTATACTTACGCTTTTTTATTATTAATATTAAATTCAACCCTCCTAATTAATGATATTACTAGAATTACGAAAATACTTCTCTTATCTTTTGTACCGGCCAAGGAAATGTCAAATAGAAAATTACAAAACATACATACACATTATATAGCCTATGTAACATGTTTAATGATGAACAACCGTACTTTTAATATAAGCTATGTAGAGACGGTAGGTTAATTGCAAAACATTGTAAACTTTGTGCTGACGCCTGTATGTTCTAGGTTCATTCTCCTAAATGTCTAGGACATGTAGGCATTCCATTGCGTAGGAATCGTCATATTAGTTACACGGTTTGCAAATTGCTGTATGTTTACTTTTGCATACAACATAAATTTGTTACCTTTATTAACATTGTTGATTTACGTTTTATGAGACTTTATTCAGTTGTCTTTCGGTGGTACATCTAACCAACTGTGTACCTTATCTTAAGCTAAAAAAGGGTTAGCGAAATACACTTCCTACCGTCTTTGCCAACTTCAAAGCTTCATTTGCTACTTTACTAGCTGCGAATATTTTAAGTTTTCATTAATCCCCTAATCAGACATGAAGTCCACTGCTCGACGAGGGCCTCCCCAGTGATTTCTATGATCATTTTGGGAGGAAATGGCAATAATCGCCACGCTTTGCTGGCGGGTTGGCGATTGCAGTAGTTTTGTGGTTTAACTCACAGAGAGCGCTGCTACTCGTCCTCTGGAGGATTCCTTCGGTCGCCTCTTACAGCCCCCACGACGGTTAAAGCTGAGCTGGATCTATTCTTCTTGCTAAGCATTTTTTTAAAGTTGACATTCAGAAACGCCAGAGAAAATTGACCTCTTTGTAAAATTGGGAAATAAGCTGGGGAAATGTGTGTGTGTGTGTGTGTGAGTGTATGTGTGTGTGTGTTTGTGTGTGTGTGTGTGTGTGTGTGTGTGTGCGTGTGTTTGAGCATGTGTGGTCCAAGGATCGGACTTGCAATTAGGTTCGACTCCGATCGACGTGTACCAATGGGACTCTTTTCAAGGTTTATTTATGTCATAAGGTGTAGGAAATCATCGTTATGATACTCGTTACCATAAGGGATGTGATGTCGCTTTGGGAATAAAAGGCTCGAAGTGATTCAATTATTTGCGTAATTATGTTTTTTTTAAGAAAGATATTATTGAGCATTGTTCTGACCTATCACCGATGCTCCGAATTGAAACTATCAGTCTAAAACACTGATGCATCTGCCTCCGAAGGCCATGTTCACAATACTAGGGATATTTGGAGTTGAGTTTATCCATTTACGCGCCCCATCTTCGCGGCAATTCTGAATACCACATAAGAACAGTGTCTCTCTAGGTATTATACAATATATACCTTCCTCTAAAATCACTCTAGCTATTAAAGAAAACCACATCAAAAACCGTTGCGTGGTTTTAAATATCTAAGCATGTACATAGGGACAGACAGCCAGGGAAGCGACTTTGTTTTATACTATGTGTTTATATTTATGATGATGTATAGGTAGTAGAATATAAGTAAAGCTTAACAGTGTTTGGTGCAATAATTGTAAACTATGCAGCTGTATGTTAATTGATCAACACGTCTGTATGTTTCATCTTTTTTTATGTAAATTTTGTAAGAACCTCAGTACCTACGTTATTCAGTAGGTTTTGCATACCATATTGTTCTAATGCTCACGATTGATATAAATTATAATAATATGTGTTTTGTATTGTACGTATTATTATGTGCTTTGTCCAATGTCAGCATCAGATTGATGATGATCATTATATATATCTTGTTACAGAAAATGTTTATTAATTACTAGCTGTATCGCGGTGGTGTTGCTCCTGCAGATTATCCCGTTTTCGAAGTAATTTCAGTGCATTTGGGTGTAAGTATATTGTATGTTACATTCTTAAAGTTTCATTTAAATCCGATCAGTAGTTTCCATACATTTGATAAACTGGCTAGTGAAAGATTATTTTTTTTCATTTATTTTAACACGTTCTCACTAAATTACAGTTATACGAAATTATTTGTCACCATAAACAACAATTTGTTGAATATTCAATATTTACAGGGACAAGCTCAACACTACTCAAGCCCTACCTGCCTCTCGGCGTACGGGCCATTCTCTGGAGACGTGCGCGTCTACTAGGTTTTGCCTCTTTTCAACGTCCAGAGGATTGGAGAAACGTTTGTGACCATGCTATAGAATTTGAAAATCAGCATCGACGTAATGAAAATTTGTTAGATGATCATGTTGACAGCATAATAATAAATAAAAATGAGAATGCTGACAGCGACTCGTCTGGGAGCAATTTAGATTCTGAAATGGAAGATATTGAAAATACTGACCCATACTAAAGAAATGATTAGGCTACAGAGATGAGTAGGTACTTTAATTAAAAGTAAAAGTACAAGAAGTTTATTTTTTTTAGATTTAAGTAAACTTATCATACTTATTGAAATGAAATGGATATTGAAATGGTTGCAACAGCTCTGCATAAATGCTCAAAGTTTTATATCATTTTGAAGTAAACTAACCCCCTTACCAACAAACGCGTTATTACTTATACAACGGTTATTACAGGTCTGCTTGAACTGGTATTCCGTATTTGACATACAACTGACAAGTTAAGTTGAGCTTTGAGTATTTTTGAAATAGCAATTCCGCCATTATTAGTAAGGCCCTAAAAGTTTTGAAGTGGTATGTCATAAAACGTCATTACATAATTACGATGATTGGTAGATAGATTGGCACTATTCAGGATACCTCGATTTACCGAAACCTCATAATAATTCACTACTACTTGCTACTACTGTACATAACGAGCCAGCAATAAAAAAACCTAACCTAACATTTTTCGAAGTCGTTATGTAAACATAATAAGATATAGAAGAATAAGAATGTGAAAAGTGTTCCTTGTGCAGTGAAATACTAATGTAGAGGTACGTATTTGAGGAGGTTAGAATCAAAACGTATTAATTTACTTTTCTTCCCCTAAGGGTTTTTGTACATTTTCAAATATATAACTTCACTACCATGTACTATTTTTTTAATTGTTTTTGAGAAATAAGAGATTTCATGTATATGTACAAGGGAATGGATTATTTATGTTTTTCTTCTGAAAAGGCCTAAGAGTAGTATAAGTTTTCCTCTTTTGCCATCAAATTTGGTTACACCTATATTAATACGTTTTGATCCTAACCTCCTCATTTATGCTAGAACTGCCGGACTCCTCGTGCGTCACACCTCGGGACTGGCTGAAAATCAGCCTCGAGGCGTTAGCAGCGACACCATGCTGAACCAGCAGCCTTTTCATCACCGCAATTATGTAGTATTTTTGATTCTGTTTCCATTTTGTTTTTCATGTCATGTATGCTTTTATTTTTGCCATGTGCGGCGTGAATAAATATTTTTTCTTTCTTTCTTAATATAGTGTTACAAAGAACTTCATGTGTTGGTACGTATATAAATAAAGTGTTGGGAATAGGTGGCATGTATAACAAACATAGATCTAAATACTGTAGAGATCATTGATAACAAATAATTGAATGAAGTATATAGGTGCTTTCGACAGAAAAAGCAGTATTAAGTGCACACCTACAAGAAATACATTTTTCCTTGTTGTGGTGAGATTTTTTTTTTTTTTTTTTTATT